>CM052446.1:415316-451624 GCA_028533085.1 Varecia variegata | reverse complement strand
GAGGGCCACTTAAATATTGGGTGGGAAGTTAGACAACGTCCTCCTGTGGCTCCCTGGAGTCCCAGTGTGTGATGGGCTGGTGCCCAGCACCAGTACCCAGGGGCCATCATGTGGCCCCTGCCCATGATGGCAGGTGGCAGGACTGGAACATGGAGGCTTGTGGCATTGCCCCCATGTCCTCAGGATGAGGGCCCTGGCTGCACCACCCAGGGACTGTGGGTCTGGGTCCCTGCAGGGGCCCTATCTCTTCCAAGAGTCCACACTGGGTCCTCCACTCTCACTGCCCAGGTAGCACCTTTTTCCCAATGCCCCTGTCTGGTCCAAGGAGAGGCCAAGAGTTGCTCTCCCACCCAAGGCCAAGGGATGGAGGAACTTTGTGGGTACCACAAGTGTCCTGTGACATCACCATCTGATCCCCTCAAAGCCCTAAGGCATGGGCACCCAGAGGCTCAGGTCTCAGGGGCTGGGGCAAATTGCTGCAGGAGCTGCTCTAATAGCTTTTAACGAGCTCTCAACCTGAACAGAAATAAGTTCCAAGGGACCCAGCATCACAGTGCCCTCCCAGGCCGGTGACTCTGGATTTGAAGAATTCTGAGAACCCTGTTGACGTTGCATGTCAGAGTTGCAGTGGTGAGAGAGCTGGGCTGTGTCTTGTGGGGCCTGCATCCCCCACCCCAACTTCTACCCCGAGAAGCTGGCCATGACATCTGTCACAGTGGGCCCCAGGGAGCGAGGCTCAGAGTCTCTGCACTCCCCAGGGAAAGCCTGCAAGGAGCTAATGCAATCACCACCGCAGCCCCGGACAGAGAGCTTTGGCCAGAGTATCAAGATCATGCCTTGTGACCCCAGCATGTGGCTGGCAGGGAGCCCCCGCCGTGGATGAGACTGGAGTTCAACCCGGACTGAGGCCCTTCTGAGTCTGATTCTATCCGTCTGTCCAGCCTTGGCTCCTGCCAGCTATGCCCCTTAGAACATTTCCTGGACCACCCTTGCTCATTCTCACCTTCACACCTGTGCTCCTGCAGGGCCCGCTGTGCACTATGCCTGTCCCTGAGCCAGAGGCCCCACCCAAGGCCATGTCCTCCATGATGCCGTCTCCTCGGATTGCCTCTCGAGAAGAAACTCTCTGATCTCAGACAGCATCTCATCTATTCACCTGTGTATCTCAAAGCAAAGCCTCAAGAAGTAAACCTGAGAAGTATATGTTAGTATGTTCAAGTTCA
This sequence comes from Varecia variegata, assembly GCA_028533085.1. Classification (NCBI taxonomy): domain Eukaryota; kingdom Metazoa; phylum Chordata; class Mammalia; order Primates; family Lemuridae; genus Varecia; species Varecia variegata. The sequence continues at coordinate 450,401 of CM052446.1, read as the reverse complement.
AATAATATTTTATAAATAACCATAATAACCTTTGGAAAAACAAGGTTGCCCTAGAAAGTATACAGACAGGAAAAACAGACAGGCTAGTGTTCTACTAGCCAAACGCCCGTGGTTTGCAAGCTTAGGGTGAAGACACACATTACTGCCTTGCACACGCTCAGAAGCAAACCAACGGCCACCTTGGTCATCGTCAAGAATGACTGGGTGGAGCCGAGCCAGGTGTGGCTGATGCACCTGCCTCTGGGGGTGGAGGGGTGGGGCACAGGCCTATTGCTCCGGGGAGGTGGCACAGGGGCTGCTCATGGTCTCTGTGTACAGACCCATGCTTGGGCACTCGAGACCTCCAGGCACTTGGGCTTGACAGGTCATCGAGGAATGTCACTGTCAGTGGACCCATGCCTTGCACCTCCCTGAAGGGCTTGTGACTTGAACTGGGCAGCGTTGCTGTGTTGGGCTGTGCTTCTAATGGCACCTGCTCAGTCCTTTCTGCTGCCAAGGAGGGCAGCAGGCCCCAGCCTTCTACTGCCCCGGGGCACCTGTGTTTGGCTCTGTGCCAATCCTTGTTAAAAGGATTTGTTCTGTGAAATTTGGATTCAGTCAGAAGACTGCACTCAAGGATGCAAAAGGTCACACGTGGCCCCAGGGCTGCAGGTTCCCCACCCCTGGCTGGGGCTTGCCTTCCAGTGGCCCCTGCGTGTGCAGGACTGCAGCGGAGCATCTGCAGGGGAAGGGGCAGTGCTCGAACAAGAAACAGGAGCCCTTCTGCTGGGGCAGGAGTTGACTCCTGGCCTCAGATGGCACCAAGGAGCAGCGAGTGCCTGAACACCTTGGGGACAGCACCAATGGGTCTGTGCTGCTCCTCAAAGGGGAAGAGGGGGCAGGGTGACAGTGCAGCCAATGCCTGCTGAGCACCTAACACAGTCCAAGAAGGAAGGATTTTCTGAGTGTGGTCCTATTTAATGTTCATGTAATCGATAATGTTATTCTTCCTGTTTTCCAGATGGAGACAGTTGTGGCTCACCACGGCCAAGGAACCTGCCCGAGGTCACACAGGGCTGAGAGTCCCAGTGTCACTGGGCTCAACCCCTTTCCTGCTGTGTGCCAGCGGCTTCACATGCTCCTGTAAGTCAGGGGGACTGTACCCCAGGCCGAGCCCTTCAGGTCTGGAGGTGCCCCTGGGAGCAGGGTTGGCTGGGACAAGCCCACTGGGCGTAAGGCAGGCCTGATGGGCACCTCCTCAGCAGGGATGGCTGGGGCCTGACCCAGAGGGACGCCACTGAGACAAGCCCCACCACAGACCAGTGGGTCTTATGATCTCAAGGACTCAGGAGAGGTGAGGGTATCCCCCTTCTCTGGGGGCAGTGCTTCCCATGGGCACTGCCATGCAGCCAGCAGAGTGGGCATGAGGAGCTGTGGCAGTCTGGCAGGATGAAGTCCCTACCCTAGGCTGGTGTGCGTGCATGCATGTGTGTAGGCTCACATGTGTGTGCACGTATGTGCACATAGGCAGGAAGCATGGGAACAGGGCTCCTGTTAGAATGGCAGTGCTGTGACCACTCTTCTTTCTCTGAAAATGTCCTTAATAAAGAGACATTATAAGGAAATGAAATTCGTGGTCCTGTATCAGGGGGAAAAAACATGCTCTGAAGCGCAAGGTTGGGACAACGGGTGAAATTTGAATATGGACTGAATATTAGAAAACAGTATTGCATCATTGGCAAATTTCCTGATCTTGATTATCATGCCCTGCTCCTGCCAGGGCATGTCCTTGTCTTGTTAACGATCTGTGACTCTAAGTGAAGGGCAAGTGGGAGTTCATTGCACCGTTCTTGCAACTTAACTGTGGGTTTGAGATTATTTTCAAAATAAAAAGTTAGAAAAGCCAAATGTCTTTTATGGTCATTCCAACGCTATTTGCGTAATTTAAAAAGGAGGGAAAGGAGATGAGAGGAGACAGGTGGCGAGGGCTGGAGGCCCCGGGCTCCCCTGGGGAGGGGCACGCAGCGGCCTTGGGGTAGCCAGCGCTTGCGCAGGGAGGCCCGGGCCGGGCGCTGAAGTGTAAAGTGGAAGGCGGAGGTCAATTGAAAATCGATGACGGGGGAGGAGCAGGTCAGGGACGCCTCCTCCTCTGAGGGCTGAAGCCCGCCCTGGGGACGTCCCCCACCCCGTCCCCACAGCCCAGGCGCGGGGAGGGGCGGGCAGGCCCACCCGGAGGGTCCGGCCGCTTCAGGGCTCAGCCACGGCCATCCTGGGGCTTTAAGGATTTTATCTGAGCTTGGCTAAGTCCCGAGCAGAGAAGACCTGGGGGTAAGCGCAGCCGGGTCCGTCACGCCTCGCGGAGCCTCCGGCGCAGGGTCAGCCTGCCAGGAGCGCAGGGACGCGGGGCCCCCGTGTCCCAAGAGACAGAGCAGCAACCCTCCGTCTTTGCGGGCGCTCTCGCCTGCTTGTGTTCCAGCCGCCCACAACGAAAATGCCACAGCGGGCGCGGTGGCTCACACCTGTAATCCCAGCCCTTTGGGAGGCGGGAGGGTCGCTTGAGGCCAGGAGTTCGAGGCTGCAGTGAGCTATGCTCGCGCCACTGCACCGCAGCCTGGGCGACAGAGTGAGACCATCTCTAAAAGCAAAAACAAAACAGAAAATAACACGGGAGAGAGTGGCCTGCCTTCCTTCCTTCTGGTAGGCTGAAGTACAGAGGGTTGGTGGAAGTGAAATTCAAGTACCTGAGTTACGTGAAATATTTGCACTTTTCTGATAAGAACAAAATACATTTGCGTATGGGAGTTACAGAAATTTTGGTGAGTCTGCATATGAGTTAAATGGTCTTATACAGCATTTATGTTCAAAACCAGCTCTGAGCAATATAAAAATGAATGGTAAAGTTCATACTAATAATTTAAAATTTTAATTTTTCTTGACTTAGAATGACATTAAATGGCAAATGAAAACATCAGGACATGACGAGAAAGACTGAAAGAAAAGAGGAAGATTTATATTTCACCATTTTATTTTCTATTTTATTTTTTGAGACATTTATTGCTCTGCCGGGGCTCTGGTTACGGGAGGGGATTTGATAGCCCTGCTTCTAGCTGTTGGCCCCACCTTGCCCACCCTGCTCCCCGCCCCAGCCCTGATGTCATCTTGGCTCCCAGTGGGGTCTACCCTTGAGAAAGGGGCCGAGGAAGGGTCTCCTTTCTCCCCTCACTCATCAGCCCTGCTCTGTACCCCCAGTTGGAAGATGACGGCCCTGGCCTGTCTGGTGTCTGGGGAGTGCTGCGGTCCACTTGAAAGCAGGGATGATTAAAGGCTAAGCTGGTGGTGATGGAAGTGGCTCCATTAGCTCCTGGAAAAGTGGCTCATGACTTTCTCCCCTGTTCCTTGGCTCCAGCTCCAGCCCTCTACAGGGGCCCAGGGCAGGCTCCCAGGAAGGCACCAATACCTGGAAATGTGCAGGCTGGTCCAAGTGTGAGGGCCCCAGTGGCACTGCCTTCAGGGTCCCCAGGGTCCCTCTGCAAACTTGAACCTTGTGGGGAAGGAGCCTTGTCCCAGGTTGGGACCAGAGAGTGTAAGGCTGGAGAGACGCCTGCGTCCCAGGACCAGTGAGCCAGCCCCACAGCGCCAAGAACTCTCGCTGCCCACAGAGGGCTGCTCTCACTGTGCTGAGCCCAAAGCGTTAAATAGGAAGACTCTGAGGGGCCTGGCGAGCCATCATCCATCTACCCATCCATCTGTCCATCCATCCATCCATCCATCCATCCTTTCATACATCTGTCCATCCGTCCATACATCCATCCATACATCCATCCATCCATCCATCCATCCATCCATACATACATCCATACATCCTTCCATACATCCGTCCATCTGTCCATACATCCTTCCATACATCCGTCCATCTGTCCATACATCCATCCATACATCCTTCCATCCATTCATCTATCCGTCCATCCATCCATACATACATCCATACATACATCCATACATCCTTCCATACATCCGTCCATCTGTCCATACATCCATCCATACATCCTTCCATCCATTCATCTATCCGTCCATCCATCCATACATACATCCATACATCCTTCCATACATCCTTCCATCTGTCCATATATCCATCCATACATACATCCATACATCCTTCCATACATAGGTCCATCTGTCCGTCCGTCCGTCCATCCATCCATCCAACCATCCATCCATATGAGTCTGCTTGGGCAGTCTGCTTGGGCTGCCGTAGTGAAGTACCATAGTCTGGGTGGTTTAAATCAGCAGTCCCCAAACTTTTTGGCACCAGGGGCGAGGGCGTGGTGGGGTACTGCAAGCTTAAACAATAGACATTTATTTTATCAGTTCTGGAGGCTGGAAGTCCAAGACCAAGGCTGCCTGCTGGGTTGGTTTCTGGTGAGGGCTCTCTTCCTGGTTTACCTCTTTTCTCTCTCCCTGTGTTCTCACACAACCTTTCCTCTGTATGTGTTGAGAGATCTCTGGCATCTCTTCCTCTTCTTGTAAGGCCACCAGTCAGTCCTGTTGGATCAGGGCTGCACCTTTATGAACTCATTTAATCTTAATTACTTCCTAGAGATCCTATTACAGTCACATTAGGAGGTAGGTAGGGCTGCCACATGAATTTGGGGGGAACAGAATTCAGTACTTGCTACCAACCATCCATACTCCATTCATTCATCCATTTTCAACTATCCATCTATTTGCCCTTTCTTCTATGTGTCTGTTCATCCATCCACCCATCCTTCCTTCCATTCATCCATCCCTCTATTCAATACACATCAGTTGAGCCCCTGCCCTGTGCCAGTGCTGTTTTTGGCACAAGGGCTACTTCAGCAAACCGTTAATTCTATTTAGGGGGTAAACAATGACTACGCAAATAAAAACAAGAAAATAACAATGCTATGCAGCAATGGATAATGGGTACATTGCCCCAGCAGAGCACCATGATAGACACAAAGTGGTACCAAGGAGGGCTCTGAGCCACTGGCGCCCCACCTAGCAAGGGTTCAGCAGAGCCACCACCCTGGCCCTAGCTGTCCCGATGCTGGAACTGACATCCTGGCTACTCACTGCTTAGGCTAAAGATGGTGAGAGGCCTTTGACTCTGTTCTTCCCTGCATACCCACCCTAGCCCTTAGCAAGTCTTGGTGACGTTAGGACATATGTCCAATCTTCCTGCTTCTTTCCAACCTTGCCCCAAGCCAGGCACCCCCAGCCTGGCCCTGCCATCATCATGCTCACTCTGACCGTGGCAAAGCCACTAAATCCATTCTCTTCAACTTGTGCTCCCCATGGCAGCTGCCCACCTTTCTCAAATATGAATAGGTCACACTGTTCTTGGGATTAAAGCTCTTTTCTGCAACCAAAATAAAATTCGAAGCCACCACCAGAACCCACAAGGCAGCCTGACATAACCCCTGATCTCTAGGTCTTGGCAGCCAGAAAGTCACTGCCATCTTGGAAAACTGACTGCCTGGTGGGCTAGGGGCTGGGTAGAGCTTTGGCTAAGGGAATAAGAACAGGTTGGTGCCCAGGGCGGTGGCTCACACCTGTAATCCTAGCACTCTGGGAGGCTGAGCCGGGAGGATCACGTGAGCTCAGGAGTTCAACACCAGCCTGAGCAAGAGCAAGACCCTGTCTCTATAAAAAATTGAAAAATTAGCCAGGTGTGGTGGCGCACACCTGTAGCCCCAGTTACTCAGGAGTCTGCAGTAGGAAGACTGCTTGAGCCCAGGAGTTTGAGATTGCAGTGAGCTAAGATGACGCCACTGCACTCCAGCCTCGGTGACAGAGTGAGACCCTGTCTTAAAAAAAAAGGAGGGGGGCGGCTGGGTGAGAGAAAAATGGTTCCAGAAAGTGGTAGGAGGATAGGGATTAGGGTTCAGTTTTGCCAAGGGGCCTGGATCCTGTGTGATTTTGCTGCCATTTCCCATTGGGAACCAGGAAGAAATGAGCTCCACGTTCACTCTCTGGCGCCCTCTGTCTCCAGGGCTCCCTCTCTCCCAGGCAGGCTCGCTCACTCCCTCCAAGACCTTCTGTGATACTAAGGAGAGCTCTGACCAGGCTTCCTGTGGGGCGGAGGGGCTGGGCTGGGCTCTCTAAGCACGTACCTTGTTTAACCCTCACACGCACCCTCTTGATAATGATCACAGCACCTGCCCTTTCCACAGCATCGACTGTGCCGGGGACTTCCCACGCTTCATCTCAGATCTTCACAGGCGCGTCATTGACTGAGCCTGGGCTCTGCGGCCGGGCTCCCTGGCTGGCCGCAGGGGAGCCTTCCCGCCTCCTGAAAACACCGCCCAAGAGGAAACTGACCCAGCGAGGGCGAGGGCGGCAGGGCCTGACGTCCTCCCAGAGTCCTCAGCAGAGCTGGGCCAGACCCTTGGCCCCAGCCCGGCCTCTGGGAGCCAAGTCGCCCAGAGGGTGCCCCTGCCTGCAGCCCCCAGGACGCAGCTGGTAATGGTTCTGTCAGCCCATTCGATGACCAGAGCTGGCCCTGCATGCCAGAGGCAGATGCAAGACCATTCATTAGCGGGAAACAGGAATTTTTGAGACTGATTTCTGAGAAATGTGGACACTCAGATATCTTCAAAAATGAATCCCTGGGGTCCAGGAGCTCTGTGGTGTGACACATCTTCGGGTCGTAGGTGTCAGAGCTGGAGGTCTTGGGAGCATCCCCCTGGGCGCCCAGCTCACACAGGAGGAGGGCTGGAGGGCACATAGGCAGAGCCGGGCTGGGCCCTCCGCTCCCTCCACGCTGACTCGGTGGACTTAGAGGCATGCTGGCTCCTGGGCACATGGGCTCGCCATGGCTGCAGAGCCGCAGGCCTGGCAGGGGCCTCCAGACTCCTAGGTTTTTTGAAGGTCATCAGTGGCCTGGCCGCTTGCTTCCCAGCAACAGAAAGAAAAGGAACGCTGAGTCAGAGGCAGCAGCTCCCACCGCACTCTAGCTCGATTCTATAGAAAAGCATTTTAAAAAAGAAAGAAAGAAAGCAAAAGTACCATGGAATATTAAATTAATCAATCCAAGACATGCATTTTAAAATAATGTCTTTATTAAGATATAATCCACATACTATAAAATTCACCATTTTAAAGGTGTATAATTCAATGGTTTTTAGTGTGTTTACAAGGTTGTATGACTATAATTCCAGAACATTTTCATTACTCCCAAAGGAAGCCCCTACGTATTAGCAGTCACTTCCTTTCCCTCCTCCCCGCACTAACCTGCTTTCTAGATGGATTCCTATTCTGGACATTTTATATAATGGGAAGTCATGCAATATGTGGCTTTTTGGACTGGTGTTTTTCACTTAGCGCAGTACTTTCAAGGTGCATCCATATTGTAGCATGTATCAGTGCTTCATTCCTTTTTATAGCCACATAATACTTAGATAAATACCACATTTTGTTTGTTCATTCATCAGTTGATGGACATTTGGTTTTGATATGAATTTCCCTTGACTAATGATGTCATGCATTTTTTCATATACTTATTGTATATATCTTCTTTAGAGAAATTTCCATCCAGCTCCTTTACCCGTTTTTTAATTGGATTGTTTTTTATTATTAAGTTGTCAGAGTTCTTTATTTGAGATACGAGTCCCTTATCAGTTATATAATTTGCAAATATTTTCTCCCATCAAATAGGTTGTCTTTTCACGATTTTGATAGTGTGCTTCAAAGCCCTGAAAATGTAATTTTGAGGAAAGAGGAAATCCAGGTTATCTATTTTTTCTTTTTTCACTTTTGCTGTAGATGCCACATCTAAGCAACTATTGCATAATTCAACATCATGAAGATTTACTTCTATTTTTTTTAAAAAAGGGTTTTATAGTTTTAGCTCTTACATTTAGGTCTGTGATCCATTTTGAGTTGATTTTTCTTTATCTGGTGTGAGGTAGGGATCTAAATTCATTAATTTGCATTTGGATATCCGGTTATATCAGCACCATTTGTGGAAAACATTACTCTTTCCCCATCAAATAGTCTTGGCACCCTAGTCAAATATCTGTTGACTATAAATGTATGGGTTTGTTTCTGTTCTCTTGATTCTATTCCGCTGATCTATATGTCTATTCTTACGCCAGTACCACACTGTCTTGATTATTGTAGCTTTGTAGTAAGTTTCAAAATCAAGAAATGTGACTTCTTCAACTTCGTTCTTTTCATTCAAGATCATTTTGACTATTCTGGGCCCCTTGTATTTACTTATGAATTTTAATATTAGCTCATTAATTTCTGCAAAAAAGCAAAATGAAACAAATCATAAAAATGGAAATCCAAAATCTGGGCTTTTTTTTTTTTTTTTTTTTTTTTTTTTTTTTTTTTTTTAGAGGTCTTCTCTTTCCTTTTCCCAAGTGGAAAGAGACTCTCTCTGAGCTGCACTCAGGAATTGGGAGAGGGGTGACAGAGGCAGTGGTGTCTCACTGGGTCACATTCACCCCAAGGCCATTGGCTCTGAGCTGGCACAGCTGCAGGATTGCAGACAGACTGTGGGCCTTGTGGCCTGACTGCCTTACAAATTTATTCCGGGCCCCAGGCTGCTTTTTGTCAGCCAGTGGTGGGGCCAGCTGGAACTTGGGTTTCAGGGCAAAGGATTTCCCTCTGGCCAGGATGATCTAAATGCTCCCTCCATGGGCACTAGCAGAATTCTGCCCTGTGCTGTGTCCCCTGTGTCAGGGTGGCCCTAGGTTTCAATTCAAAGTCCCATAATCACTTGACTCTTCCTCCCCTGGGCACAGATTCTCTCTCCATTCAGCCAGCTGGTGTGGCACTGCCATGGGTTGGGGAAGGGGTGGCATAGGCAATGCAAGACTGTCTTTTCTGCCCTCTTCAATGCCTTTTTCCTGATATAATGTTAAAATCAGGTACTGTGATCACTCACCTGATCTTTGGTTGGTTCTTCTGAAGGTGCTTTTGCTTGGATAGTTGTTGAATTTGGTGTTGGTGTGGAGGGATGATCACTGGAGTTTTCTATTTGGCCATCTTGCTCCACCCCTTCTCCTGGGATTTTTTTTTTTTTAGGACTACATGAAGTCTGTAGATTAATTTGGTGAGTATTGTTATCTTAGAAACATTAAGTATTCCAATTCATAAACATAGATGTCTTTCCATTTATTTAGGTATTCTACAATTTCTTCCAGCAATCCTTTGTCATTTTCAGTGAACAAGTCTTGTACAACTTTTGTTAAATTTATTCCTAAGTATTTTATTTTTTTGATGTTATTATAAATGGAAATTTTTCTTAATTTCATTTTCAAATTGTTCATTCAAAGACTAGAAATACAATAGATTCTTGTCTAATGATTTTGTATCCTGAAACCTGGCTGAACTCACGCATTCGTTCTAATAGTTTTCCTGTGGATTCCTTAGGATTTTCTATACACAAAGATTATGTCACATGTGAATAGAGATGGTTTTACTTCTGCCTTTCTGCATGCCTTTTATTTCTTTTATTTCCTAATTTTCCTGACTAGAACCTTCAGTACACTATTGAAAAGAAGTGGTGAGAGCAGCCATCTTTGTCTTGTTCCTTATCTTAGTGGGAAAGTATTCAGGCTTTTACCATGTCATGATGTTAATTCCTGGATAAATTATGGATTTTTATCATTATATATAATCCTTTTTATATGTTGTTGGATTTGGTTTGATAGTATTTTTGTATCTATATTCATAAAGGATATTGGTCTGTGGTATTATTTTCCTGTGATGTCTTTGGTCTTGGGATCAAGGTAATACTGTCCTCATAGAATAAGTTGGGAACTTTGCCATCCTCTTTCTTATTTTTGGAAATATATGTGAAGCATTGGTAGAAATTCATCTTTGAATATTTGGTATTTGCCAGGGAAGCTATCTGGGCCTTGGCTTTCATTTGTGGGTAATATTTTGATTACTGATTTAATATCTTCACCAGGTCTATTCAGATGTTCCATATCTTCTTGAATCTATTTCAGGAGTCTATGTTTCTTGAGGAATTTGTATATTTCATCTAGGTTATCTAATTTGTTGACATATAATTATTCGTAGTATTCCTTTGTAACCCTTTTTATTTCTATAAAGTTGGTAGTAATGCTTCTTATTTCATTTCTTTCTTTTCTCTCTTTTTTTTGTTTTGTTTTGAGACAAGGTCTCACTCTGTCACCTGGGCTAGAGTGCCATGGCATCATCATAGCTCACAGCAACCTCAAACTCCTGGGCTCAAGCAAGCCTCCTGCCTCAGCCTCCCGAGTAGCTGGGACTACAGGCACACACCACTGTGACCGGCTAATTTTTTTATGTTTGGTAGAGACAGGGTCTTCCCCTTGCTCAGGATGGCTTATTTCATTTCTGCTTTAGTAATTTGAGTTTTTTCTCTTTTCTCTTGGTTAGTCCAGCTAAAAGTTTGCCAATTCTGATTATCTGTTAAAAGAAACAACTTTTTGTTTTTGTGCTTTCTCGTTTTTATTCATTGCAAAGTATTTTCCAGTTTCCCTCTTGATTTATTCTTTGACCTATTGGCTATTTTTAGGAGTGTGCTGTTTGTGAATTTTCCAGTTTTCCTTCTGTTACTGATGTCTAATTTTATTCCACTGTGTCCGAGAAAATACCTTCTATGATTTTAGTCTTTTAAATTTTGAGATTTGCTTAGCGACCTAACTAACATTTAGTCTATTTTGGAGACTATCTTGGAGAATGTTTTGTATACACTTGAGAAGAATGTGTATTTTGCTGTGGTTTGGTGGAGTGTTCTATAGATGTCTGTTAGGTCTAGTTGGATCATAGTGTTGCTCAAGTCTCTATTTCCTTGTTGCTCTTCTGTCTGGTTGTTCTATCCATTATTGAAAGTTTGATATTACAGTCTCCTGCTATTATGTTGGCTTGTCTATTTGTCCCTCATTTCTATCACTTTTGCCTTAATGTATCTTGTAGCTCATTGTTAGGTGCCCAGACACTTAACAGTATAACCATTTTGGTTATATTTTTCTGATGAGTAGACCATTTTATTGTTATAAAATGTCTTTGTATCTAGTAACAAGTTTTGCCTTAAGGTCTAGCTTGTGTATTGGTATAGCCACTCCAACTCTCTTTTGTTTACTGTACGCATGGTATGTCTTTTTGCAGCCTTTCACATTCAACTTATTTATGTCTTTGAATCTAGCATGTGTCTCTTGTTGAAGCATATGTTGGATCATGCTTTTTTTTTTTCATAAGGCTATGGACCATGCTTTCATAGGCCCAGCACACTTCCACTCTGCAACTCTGATGGACCATACCTTTAAAATCCATTCTGCCAATCTCTGACTTTTGATTGGAGTGTTTAATTCATTTACATTTAGTACAATTCCTAATAAGTTTGCATTTATATCTGTCATTTTTCTGTTGATTTTCTATGTGTCTCATTTTTGTTTTGTTACCCTACTCCTCCATTGCTGTCTTTTTAGTGTTAAATAGATATTTTATGGTATACTATTTTAATGTCTTTCTTGTTTCTTTTACTATACATATTTTTGGTTATATTCTTAGTGGGCTCTTGGAGATTAACATTTATTAAAATAATATAGTTTGGATTAATATAAATTTTATTTCAATATTACACAAAAAACTTTGCTTCGTTATACATCTATTCCTTCTCTCTCCCATGTGCTATTGTCATACAATTTACACTTTTATACATTTTAAACCAATCAACATAATTATTTGTGCAGTTGTCTTTTAAGTCAGACAGGAAAAGAGTTACAAAACAAGCTGTCGTTTGTGTTTACCTTTGTAGATACATTTACTGGTGATTTTTATTTCTTCGTGTGGATCTAGTTACTGTTTAATGTCTTTTCATTTCAGCTGAAGCACTCGCTTTAGTGTTTCAATGAGCCATTATGAGCAGGTCTGCAAATAACGAATTCTGTCAATTTTTATTTATCTGGGAATGTATTAATTTGTCACTCTTTTTTGAAGGATAGCTGTGCTGGATATAGAATTCTTAGTTGAAAGTTATTTTTTAGCACTTTGAATCTGTCATCCCACTGCTTCCTGGCTTCCAAGATTTTTGGTGAGAAGTCAGTTGTTAATCCTATAGAGAATCCCTTGTATATGAGGAGTTACTTTTCTCTTGCTACTTTCAGGATTCTCTTTATCTTTATCTTTGTCATTTTGACAATTTGATTATGATGGGTATAGGTGTGGATCTCTTTGAGTTTATCCTGTTTGGAGTTCATTAAGTTTCTTAGATACATAGATTAATGTTTTCATATAATTTGGGATGTTTTCAGCCATTATTTCTCCACATATTCTGTCTCTTTCTCTCTCCTATCCTTGTTGACTCCCATTACCTGTTCGTTGGTATGCTTGATGTTGTTCCCACAGATTTCTGAGGCTCTGTTCATTTTTCCTCACTCATTTTTCTTTCTGTTTTGCAGACCGCAAAATCTTAATTCATCTATCTTCCAGATAACTCATTCCATTTTATGCCAGTTGAAATCTGCTGTTGCGTCCCTCCACTGAGTTTTTCATTTCAATTATGTGCTTTTCAACTCCAGAATTTCTGTTTGGTTATTTTTTATAGTTTCTTTTTATTTAAATTCTCTATTTAGTGAGATATAATTATTATACTTTCCATTAATTCTTTATACATGGTTTCCATTAGTTATTTGCACATATTTACAACATCTGGTCTTTCTCAGGGACAATTTCTATTGACTGCTCTTTTTCCTGCATATGGGCCATAGTTTCCTTTTTCTTTACCTACTTCATAATTTTTTGTTGAAAACTGGACATTTTTAATAGTATAATATAATGTGGCAACATGAGAAATCACTCTTCTCAAACAGGTTTTTCTCATTTTTGTGTTTTGGGGCTTTTTTTCTGTGTTTTTTTTTTTTTTGTTGTTGTTGTTGTTGTTGCTGCTGCTTCTTGTTTGCTTGGTGAATTTCCTGGATTCTTTCTGTATTCTTGGTTGGCACAATGGTCAGTTAATTATTGAATAGAAATTTCCTTAAATGCCTAGAGCCAATAAGTCTCCCAGTCTTTGCTGAGGGGCTCTAGAAACAGCTAGACTAATGTTTGACCAAGCAACTTGGCACTGTAGCCTAGCCAAACTGACACACAAAATTAATTCTCACATCTGACTTTGTGTTTATTAGCACACACACAGGCATTTCCTTGCTCTGGTCACTGAAAGACTGGAAGCAGCAACATCCCCAGTAGCAATGAGCACACCCAGCACCCAGCTGTTGGTTTCTAATACCATCTTCCAAGGAAAGAAACCAGAGATCCTTGGAGAATGATTGATTCTAGGGCTGGGGCAGGAAATCTACGTAATGAGCCTGGAGCATCCTGTAGCTCCAGAAAGTAAGAAAATGATAAAATAGATAAACAAACAAAAATCTACCAACAATGATCTGGCTGTGTAAAAGCCCCAGGAGAAAACTGAAAGAGCTCCCAATGGCCAAAACTGGAGCAATCTGAGCAAGAAAATAAAGTAGTATTGGACTATAATACAAAGTACTCAGAAAATATCCATGAGACAATATTGATATAAGTAAAGTACTGAATCAATAAATAAATAAGTGGGGGAGAAAAGACAAATATTCTGTGCAGGAGAATTGCAAACCAGTTATGTAGCTGCCATTTCAGCCCGCATGAGGTGGAGCGTAACTCCCCACTCCTCAAGTGAGCTGTGCCCAGTGATGTCCTTCCGCAGAGTGCAACGTGGAAGGGGAAGAGCATGATAGAGGCACCTCAGCCAGGTGCTCGAGGCACCAACAGTGATGCGCCATGTTAATGGCAAATGCCCTTGACATGATGTGGTGAGAACGGCACTTTCCCTGTGGTCTTTCTTCCAAAGCACTTCACCCCCGTCTTATCATGAGGTAGACATCAGACAAATCGCCGCTGAGGGACATTCTACAAAGTCCCTGACCAGTAACTCCACAACTCTCAAGGTTATTGAAAATGAGGAAAGTCTGAGAAACTGTCATAGCCAAGAGGAGCCCAAGAGACAAGGTGATCAAATGTCATGTGGTGTCCTAGACGGGATCCTGGAACATAAAAAGGACATCAGGTCAAAGCTAAGGAAATCTGAATAAAGTGTGCTATTTGGTTAAGAACAATGTATCAACTGGTTCATTAGTGGTGACAAATGTACCACATTAATGTAAGATGTTAGTAATAGGGGAAATTGGGTGTGGGGTATCCAAGAACCCTCTGCACCATCTTCACAATAGTTCTGCAAATCTAAAGCACTTCTAAAACAAAAAGTTTATTTTAAAAAATGGATTGGAAGCTTTGTGTAGGGAGATGGATTGGATGAGCCAGATTTTAATCAAAGGACTCTTCCCTAAATGTCTTTCCTGGGGGGCACTTTCATGTCCCTGGAGAAAAGTCCTCCCGTTTCTGGCCTGGGGAGCACATGAGCGGCTGCTGGCGTCTGGGCTGCTGCCCCGCGGGGATGGAAGGGGGCTGTGGCCTTGCTCAGTGGGCAAGTGTTCACTCACCTGCCCCGTTCCAACCTGCTGCCTCCCTCTTCTCAGTGCCAGCACCAGGACTGTCTGGCTCACCCTCTCCCGGGAATGCACCTGCACCTCCTGCAGGGGTGGGGTGTGGTCTTGGGTCCAGCTCTGCTGGCTCAGTCTCTTTGCTTCTCCTCACATCCCCTCTGCAGGACTCAGGGCTGTTCCCACCAAACTGTCTGTTCTCCGGGTCCCACAAGCATGCTGGTGTCCGCGTTCTGTGGCCTGATGGAGTACAAGTTCATGGGCTTGTACTTTTCTTTGTAGGTTTCAGACTTCTCTGTTTACTTACGATCACTTTGGTAGCTTCTGGGAGAGAGTGAAAACAGCTGGAGTGTTCAATACGCCAAATTTAACTAGAAGTTTCATTGATCTTTCTACCTGTTCACATCTTCTGTGGGAAACCCGGGGCAGATCTTCCCGACCCTACCATCCTGGAGCTTCGCTCTGGCTCTGAGGCTCCAGACAGACACAAACTAATTGGAAAATGTGTGGGAAAGATGCTGGGGCTGGAAGAGCAAAGTCAGCGTCCCAGTTTCCCCAAAGCCCTGGAGACCGGAAGGAGGAGTGACAATGATACAGTACATGGAAGCTTCTCCAGGCTTCGGATGATCCAGGTGGGAGGTGGCTCTGCTGTGAAGCCAGCCAGCACCACCTGTCCCCACACCCATCACCCTGAGGGCTCATGGAGCTCAGGGATTGGGGAGGCTTGCCCAGGGTCACCTGGAGAGGCCCTGACCCCACTTGTCCTGACACACGAGGCTTCACCCCGGTGGAAATACCAAAAGGCAGTCCATGCCATGGGTCTCTCCCCACACAAGAAAGCTACACGCTGCCACCCAGACCCACGGGGCTGACTGTGGGCTGTGAAGCCTGAGAAAGATCCCGAGTGACGACGCCTCCTGGAGCCTTTGCTCTGCAGGGCTCGGCGCTTCTTTGGACCCAGGAGGATGCCCTGCGGGATTCTGCCCTCAGCTGTGGCTGGCCAGCGCTGCCACCTCACTTTACTCAGGGTGACAACCTGCCCGGGATGCACCTGCCAAGCAGGCGCTGTGTGAAGTAGTGTCCCCATTTGTGGGGCCAGGCTGAGTGCCAGTCTGAAAGGCCACTCTCAGCAGTGGCACCACATCATAGTGTCAAAAATACAGAAAACCAGGGGTCCTCTAACACTGCGGTCCCCAACCCCTGGGCCATGGACCAGTACCGGTCTGCGGCCTGTTTGGAACTGGGCTGCACAGCAGGACGTGAGCGGTGGGTGAGTGAGTGAAGCTTCACCTGTGTTTACAGCCGCTCCCCGTCACTCGCAGCGCCGCCTGAGCTCCACCTCCTGTCAGATCAGCAGCGACATTAGATCCTCATAGGTGGCCAAACCCTACTGTAAATTGCGCATCCGAGGAATCTAGGTTACATGCTCCTTATGAGAACGTAACGCCTGATGATCTGAGGTGGAGCTGAGGCGGTGATGCCAGCACTGGGGAGCGGCTGCGAATACAGATTATCATTAGCAGAGAGGTTTGACTACACAATAAATGTAATGTGCTTCAATCGTCCCCAGACCATCCCCCTACCCTCATCCTGTGGAAAAATTTCTTCCATGAAACTGGTTGGGGACTGGCTGTGGTCCTTGCCACTGACTGGAGCTGCTCTCCATGGAAGACACTGAGGCTCACGGGGTTTACTTCCCTGCCCCCCGAACATAGTGCCAGTTAGGGACGTCGAGACCCAGGCTCCCCACCCCCCATCGCTCTGCTGCAGTGGCCTCAGGGCTCTGCCCTCTGCCCTCTCCTTCATCTGAGAGCTGGGCCTTCCTCAGCAGCAGCACCGAGGGCTCTGCAGCCTTTGGGAGCCCTGTGGGCAGGACAGCAGGTGCAGGTGCAGCTGGGTAGCCTACAGGGGGTGCGGGGCAGATGGCACCCCATGGAGGGTGCCAGCAGGGATGGGTGTGCCTGGGATGGGTCTCTTCTGGAGCCTGGGGAGCCTGCTGAGGTCCTGACCTGCTCCTGAGAGACCAGCAGAGCCTCTGCCTGCCCAGACTATGCCCCTGTCTGCCGAGTGCCCACTCACCCTTCAGCGCCCACCCTCCTGCTGGCTGCTCTGCATGCGAAGCCTGACTCCGCGGCAGCGGTGGGGCCTCCACAGCCTGAGCAGCCTGTTGGTTCCCCAGGGGTGGTGTGCAGGGCGGACAGGCACCTGTAGGATGGTCACCTCCCCCTGCATCAGGACAGTCGCCCCCCACTCCCTGCCCCCTCACCACCCTTGCTCTCCGGCCCCCAGTGTGCCCCTGAAGGGCACTGTGCACCCTCCTCTGCTCACTGCACTGCAGCACTGACATCATCCCTCATGGGTTTGCCGGGCACTGCCCATGCTGGGAAGGGACACGAAGGCGCTCCCGGAGGCAGAGCCCAGGCCAGGTGGGCAGCCGGGAGGTCGCCTCAGGGCGTCTGACAGTGTGCTCCCTCCAGAAAGGCTCTGCTCCTTCTGCAAGCATTTACGATGCCCCCTCCTTGCTTTTTGTCAAGCTGTGTTCTGACTTAATCAATAAAATCAATGACACAAATCCCAAGCCAGGAGCTGATTTGCAGGCTCTACTGGGAAACCCATCCTTTGACGCCTCTTCAAAGCTCCCTCTGAAAGAAAGTAGGGCAGGAACCTGGGGATGCGAGGCCTGTGGCTCTGCGGCCTGCCTCCCACGGCCTGTTCTTGTCTGCACCCCCTGAGTGGATCGAGGGGGATGCCTGGCTGAGGGGCATCCTCACACAAAGGGAGCCCTGGTCACATAGCACTGGCAGGATGAAGTCTTGGTAGCCCAGGAGGCCCAAGCTGGCTGTGGGACCCAGGTCCAAACCACCCCCACCGCCCATGGCTTGGAGCCATAGTCTGGGCTGGCCGTTGGGGTGCGTTGTGCTGGCTGGGCAGCCTGGAGCCAGGCTCCCTCTAAGAATCTAGTCCAAAGAGGGGTGGGTACCCAGCACTCCGGGGCTTGGGGAGCTCCTGGGAGAGGTTCCAAGACCACAGAGCCCAGTAAGAGCTCCCAGGAAAGGGTCTGTGACCAGTTTGTGGGTGGGACGGGCCAAAGCCCAGGATGGAGTCCATGGAGCACTGCCCCTGCCTAGGAGCACCAGAGGTGGGAGTCAGGTTCCCAGGCCTTGCCGTCCACAGGGCTACAGGGATTCTCACATGTCTCCTAGAGTCACCAGCTCCAGTCGGGTCACCTGGCAGGCTCGTATCAGGGGCCAGCGCAGAGTGTGGCAGTAGAAATCAGCAGGAAAGGAGAATTGCGACTGAGGCCCTTGGTGCCTGGTGACCTCCACCCCTCTGAAGGGAGCCTAGCTCATGACTTCTGGACTTGAGGGAGGGCAGGCAGGACCCCTCAGGGTGTCCCTGGCCTGTGTGAGTGGCCCTGGAGCTCCTGGGGTCACTAATCGAGTAGGTGGCACACCATGACAGCTCCAGGCAGAAGGACACTCTGGGCTGTGAGGCTGGGCAGCAGGAGTGGGGACAGACAGCACAGGAGCCTGGAGGTGAACATACCTATGTGGACTGGCTTGCAGGGCACCTGGAGGACCCCTCTGACACTAGGGGACATGTTGAGGCCGTGGGCAAGGATCATGGAGCTGGCAGTCCTGGAAGGTGCTTGAGACAAGCTGATAACCAGACTGGTGTTACGGGCTGATGATGCAAGGTGTCCACACCCTGGGGGTCAGCTCTCTGGCTGGCCGCCATGGACAGGCATGCTGGTCCTGGCTGGGCTCCTGAGAAGTTCCTGAGAAGAGATATCCATGGCTCCCAGCAGCCAGGCTGTGACTGTGGCACAGATGCAGGCCCTGGACGTCTCCCCTCCTGGGACGCCCTGCAGGTGCCAGGCACATGGGAGGATTGCAGAGGTACTATGGTTTCAAGGCCAGGGGCTCAGGGGGCTCTGTCCTC
Source organism: Varecia variegata (assembly GCA_028533085.1). NCBI lineage: Eukaryota > Metazoa > Chordata > Mammalia > Primates > Lemuridae > Varecia > Varecia variegata. The sequence goes on along the minus strand of CM052446.1, from coordinate 431,982 downwards.
TGTGTCCCTAGGGCTCTCACTTTCAGGAGACGCATGTGCTGGACAGGTGGGGTGTTCTGGGCCGGGTCCTCTTGGAACATGGCTCTGAGCTCTGGGGTCCAGCTACAGGCCAGGCATGGGACCCTTGTCTATGGCCAGGCATGGCACAACCTGACTCTTTTGTGGAGGTCAACTGTTGGCTGTCCAGCTTTTCTGCCACCAGCTAATACTTATCTGGTATTAGCTGTGTGTCAGGCACTGTGCCGGGCTCTTTCAAACCCTTCAAGGAGACTCCTCTCATATTCCTGTTTTGCAGGGAGGAAACTGAGGCTCACAGAGGGTACATAGCTTGCCCCAGGCCACAGGTACTTGAGTATCTGAGTCAGGTTCACAATTGGCTGTTTGGATTCCACAGACCAGGGTGCCTCTCTCCACATGGCATGGACTGTGGGGGTGGTTCACTCAGCCCATGGCTGCTGAGCTCACAGCCCCCGAAAGAGCTGGCCGAGGCAACAGAGCCTTCCTGCTGCATGTGAGGGACCATGCCCAGCAGCCCAGGAGTGGCAGATCCTTCCTGGATGCAGTGGCTGCCAGGCCATCCCCACCCCCACCTTGGGCTCTGTATTAGTTAGCATTTTCCAGAGAAACAGGCCAATGGGATGAGTGTGTACACAGAGGTTTATTAAAAGGAATTGGCTCATGTGATTGTGGAGGTTGAGAAGTCCCAAGACATGCAGTTGACGAGCTGGAGACCCAGGGAGCCGATGGAGCCTGCTCCAGTCTGAAGTCTGGAAAAGACTGACATCCCAGCTCAGGGCAGCCAGGTGGAAGGAATTCTCTCTCACTTAGCCTTTGTGTTCCACCCAGGTCTCCGATGACTGGATGGGGCCCGACCCTGGGGAGACTACCTGCTTTACTCAGTCTGTTGATTCAAATGTTAATCTCATCTGGAAACCGCTCACAGACACACCCAGAGCAGTGTTTGACCAAATATCTGGGACCCTGTGGGCCAGTCAAGTGGACACATGAAATTAACCAGCACAGGCTCTGAGACTCCAGCCCAGGAATCCTGGGTCCTCCAGCCTCTGCTGATGCGCTCTGGGGTGGCTGGGGACAGGCTCCAGCTGTGTGGCTGGCACTGTGGTCCTGGGTGGGGATGTGGCCACTCAGCAGTGAGTCCCTGGCACGTCCTGCACACGTGGAGCCTCCCTCCTCCTCTGTGAATGGGCTACACTGCCCGTAGCCAGTGACCTGTGCCGCTTTCTCTGACAGCTGGCACCAGCCATGGAAGTGACACAAAGACCCTGCCCAGGCATGCCCCTGTTAGCTATGCCCCAACCAGGGCATTGGGGCTGGGAGGGGTCAGCCCGACATCCTGTAGCTGGTCAGAGGCACCACTGGGATCTGAGCCCAGGCAGTCTGGCTCCGGAGGGCACACTCCCACCCCAGACCACGCCACTGCCTGCCCCTCACGGGGGTGGTGTAACTCCCCCCCACTGTCACTGGCTCACGGCTGCTTCTGAAGTTGAGGGAGTGGCCCAGCAGCTGGGTCCCCTGACACAGTCTGGAACTTGTAGCAGCAAGCTGAGGCAGAGCAAGGGACTGCCAGGGACAGGAAGGTGACCCTTTCCCACCAAGAGAGGATCATGTCTCTTGCTGGAGCCCACCAGGGGCTGGCCTTGGGATGGGGTGTCAAGGACATACAATAAGAGGGAGGCTGGATGTCCTTGAAGGGGGAAGGTTCCCGATGCCCTGGGGAGCTAACCTCCGACAGAGACCCCAGACTCAGCATAAGAGCTGCCTAAAAACAGCTCCTTGCAAAAGCAATACAGGCTCTTAAAATACTAAAATAGTTCTGGCACATGCTGAGGTTTTTTGGGCTGAGTTTAAAATCCTGGTGTGTGTGCGTGGGCAATGCGGGTGAGGGTTGAGGGTGCTGATGAGCTTGGCGAGGGGCTCCAGTCTTAAATTGGGGACTGGCCCTGAGAAGCCTCCTGACCACAAGAGGCGGCCGTGGTCCTGCAGGGCGGATCTGGGGCTCCTGCTCAGGGCAGGGCTCCCTCAACAGGGACCAAGGGAGGGAGGCTGCTGGGATTGGAAATGTGCATCCAGGCAGGGAAAGGCCTGGCCTGCGGCGGCTCCTGGGGAGACCTGGCTCCACACACAGTTCACGCCGCCCCTCCTGTTGAGGACCCCCAGGGACCCCCAGGGGATGGAGCAGGGTCAAGACGCCAAGGCCAGCCAGGCTCTGGCCACTGCCCCTTGCGGTCCCTTGGGGGTCGGCCCCTCCTTGTCCATTTCTGCCCTACCCAGCCGTCCCTGTCCCCTCCTTACCATTTATTGGAAATCAGTCACGTTTTTACCCAGTCTTGTCGTCAGCAACGGTAGCCTTCAAATCATGCTCTTATTGTATGATTTGGGTTTCTTCCCTCTGGACACACAGTCTCTGTGAGGATGATTTAGGCAGTTCCCAAGCTCACGGTCCTGGCGCCTCCTTCCAGCCCCGGGGACCGCCTGAGGCTGGGCTGAGGCTGCCGGCACCCTTCAGGGAAGAGGCTGTCCCCTCACGGAGCCGCCCGCCCTCCCCCCCCCCATCCTGGCGTCACCATCTTCACTCCCAGCGACGCTTCTGTCTGAAAGCCTGTTTCGTTTTCCTTCCAGTCAACATTGCCATGGCATGATCTCCACATCTACTTGCCTCTACTTTTCTATGCTTAGTTGTCACTTTTGTAAGCAGCATCTCGCTAGATTGTGCTTCTGTGGCCAATCCAGCAGTCTCTGTTCAGTATATCGATGATTACTGTTTTTGTTGATCTATGAGAATTTATTTCCACCACTTAATTTTTTGTCCTGGCCTTTTCTAGACTTTTGTTTTCTCTCCTTTTTCCTAAGTTCTATTCGATAGACTCAATTTTCTGCATTCCCTTTCCTCTTCCTAATCGTCTGGAGTGAGGGCAGGCTGATAATGGCTCCCAAAGGCACATCCGTGTCTAACCCCCCGAACCTGTGGCTGTCACCCTATAAGGCAAAGATGTGATTAAGGACTGTGAGAGGAGGAGCTTATCCTGAGTCATCCAGGTGAGCCCTAAGTGCCGCACATCCTTAAAAGCCAGGGGCAGACATTGGAGTGATACGACCACAGCCAAGAACAACAGGAGTCGCAGTGGCGGGAAGCGGCAAGGAAGGCTCCTCCCCTGGAGCCCCAGGAGTCGCCCAGGCCTGCCTTCTCCATGCCATCGTTTCTATGGTTTCTGTCTTCTGGCATCCAGGACAGTGGGAGAATAAGTTTCATTATTGTAAACTACCCAATTTGTGGTAATTTGTGATAGCAGCCACAAGCAACTAACACAGACATCATATTTTCTATTTCTTTAAAAAATTGTCCTGAAAATTATAACGTACATGCTAGAACATGCATGCTCGTTGCCTAGAAGCAGCCCCATCTCTGCCCTGCTCCTGAATTAGAACTGAGCATGCTGGACTTTGCTCTTTGGAATATCAGCTTCATCTTGCTTGTATGGCCATGAACTTGTTATTTTTCTTTGAATTGTCAATACTTTATTGGCTCTACCAACAGACTCAACAACTTTGCTTGCCATTTGTTCCTTTAAAATTTTTTTCTTAAAGTAGCAAAGTATATACAACATAAAATGCCATTTTAACCATTTCAAGTGTATAATCACATCAATTACATTCATAACATTGTGCAGCCATCATCACTGTCTATTTCCGAAAGTTTTTCAACACCCCCAACAGAAGTTCTGTACCCATTAAGCAGTAACTCCCCATGCCCCACTCCTAGCCTTTGATAGCCTCTAATCTACTTTGTCTCTATAAATTTGCTTATTTTCTAGGTATTTCATATAATGGAATCGTATAATGTTTGTCCTTTTGTGTCTGGGTCATTTCACTTAGCATAATGTTTTCAAGGTTTATCTATGTTGTAGTATGTGTTAGAACTTCACATTTTTGGATGCTGGATAACATCCTACTGTATGTATACACCACATTTTGTTCATCTGTTAAGCTGTTGGTGGACACTTGGGTTGTTTCCATCTTTTGGCTCTTGTGAATGATGCTGCTATAAACTTTGGGACACAATTATTTTTTGAAACCCTGTTTTCAATTCCCTTGAGTATATACCTAGGAATAGAATTGCTGGGTCATATGGTAACTCTATATGTAGCTTTTCAAGAAATGACCAAACCATTTTCCACAGCAGTTGCATCATTTTACATTTCCATCAGCAATTCCAACTTCCCTACATCCTTGTCAACAGTTGTTATTTTTAGCATTTTTGATTATAGCCATTCCAGTAGGTGTGAAGTGATCACACTGGGGTTTTGATTTGCATTTCTCTAAAAAGTAGTGACATTGAGCATCTTTTTTTTTTTTTTTCTCTTTCAGACAGGGTCCCACTCTGTCACCCTGTTGCCCTGGCTAGAGTGCAGTGGTGTCATCAGAGCTCACTGCAATTTCAAACTTCTGGTCCCAAGCAATGCTCCTACCTCAGACTCTTGAGTAGCTGGGACTACAGGCGTGCGCCACCATGCCCAGCTAATTTTTCTTTTTTTTGTAGAGACACGGTCTCACTCTTGCTCAGGCTGGTCTCAAACTCCTGAGCTCAAGCTATCCTTCTGCCTCGCCCTCCCAGGGTGCTAGGATTACAGACGTGAGGCACTGCGCCCACGGAGCATCTTTTCATGTGCTTATCGGCATTTGTATATCTTATTCAGAGAAATGTCTTTTCAAGTCCTTCTACCATTTTTAAACTGGGTTGTTTTGTCTTTTTGTTGTTGAGTTTTAGAAGTACTTTACATATTCTGGATATTAAACTGTTATCAGACATAAGATGTGCAAATATTTTCTCCTATTCTGTAGGTTGTCTTTTCATTTTTTTGATAATGTTGTTTGATGCATAAAAGTTTTAAATTTGATGAAGTCCAGTTAATTTTTGTTGCTATTGTTATTGTTGCTTATGATCTTGAAGCCATATCTAAGAATTCATTGCCATATTCCAAATCATGAGGGTTTACCCCTATGCTTTCTTCTAAGAGTTTTATGGCTTTACCTCCTATATTTAGGGTATTGATCCATTTTGAGTTAATTTTTGAATCTGGTGAGAGGTAGGGGTCCAACTCCATCTTTTGCCTACAGAAATCCAGTTGTCCCATCACCGTTTGTGGAAAAGAATTATTTCTCCCATTGAATTGACTTGGCATCCTTGCTGAAAATTAATTGACCATAAACTGGACTCTTAATTTTATTCCATTGATTTATATGTCTGTATGTCTATCCTTATGCTGGTTCCACACTGTTCTGATAGCTGTAGCTTTGTAGTAAGTTTTGAAATCAAGAAGTATGAATTCTCTGACTTTGTTCTTCATTTACAAGATTGCTTTTGTTACTGAGGCCCCTTGGAATTCCATATGAATCTGAGAATCTTCTTTTCCATTTTTTCCAGAAAGGCTGCTGGAATTTTTGATAGGGATTGTGTTGCATCTGTAGATCACTTTGGGTAGTATTGACATCTTAACAATATTAAATCCTCCTGCCCATGAACATGGGATAGCTTCCTATTTATTTAGGTTTTTAATTTCTTTTAGTAATGTTTTGTAGTTTTCAGTGAATGAGTCTTGCACATCCTTTGTTAAATTTATTCTTAAGTATTTTATTATCTTTGATGCTAATGTAAATTAAATTTTTTCTTAATTTTATTTTCAAATAGTTCATTGCATGAATATAAAAATACAGTTCATTTTTATTTATTGATCTTGTTTATTACAACCTTGCTGAACTAATATGTTAGTTTCAATAGTTTTCTTATGGATTCCTTAAGATTTTCTATACACAGGATTATGTCATCTGTGAATAGAAATAGTTTTACTTCTTCCTTTCCAATTTGGATGTGCCTTATTTCTTTTTCGTGTCTAATTGCTCTGGCTGGAATCTCCCCATCCAGTGTCGCCTCCTGAGCTAAAGGCAAAGGCTCTTCCTTTGAATATTTGAGTCCTTGTGGTTTACAAAGTGGTTCTGAGGAGGTGGTGTCTGCACCTGCACGGTCCCAGGGCTCTGTGGGCATCTGATCCACCCATTGCCAGGATCCTGGACCAACAGCCCACATGTCCAGTGGATTCTCCCAGTGGCTGTAACACGCTGTAACACGCTGTAACACCCTCACTCTGGTGCCCTCACAGACAAGGCAACTGAGGCTCAAAGGGACAAAGACTCACCCACCTTCCCCTGAGGGACAGATGGCAGAGCAGGAGCATGAATCTGCTCTCTGCCTCCCAGGCTGCTGTCTCACAGCAGCAGCAGCCACCGCCCAGGCAGAGAAAGGCAGTGCCCAGGCCTTTCATGCTGAGCTCAGGCCTGGGGCCGTGTCTCCCACGCACAGCACAGGGTAAGCAGGGTCTTCCTGCGCCCCCAGAGAGGATGCTGGGAAATCCGTGTGGGAAATTTGACGACAGACTGGGAAGACGCCGCCAAGCCCCAACTCCCACCACAGGAGCCTGGTGGAGTGGACAACGCTGGGCCCCTCTCAGGACTCAGTTTCTTGCCTGTGAAAGGATGGCATTGCCTGCCTTGTACTGTGCCTGCAGTCCACACTCTTCTGGGCCCTGTCTCTCTGGGTGCTGGGAAGGTGTCAGTGCAGAGGCTGGGGATGTGAGCGGGGAGGCAGGAGGCAGATGCTGGCTGTGGGGACTATCGGGAGCCCCCAGAGTTGGGGTCGGGGCTGGAAGGGGCCGCAGTGTTGGGAGCGGCAAGGTGCTTGGATCTTGGCACCCACTCATGGCTCGGTGCTGGCTGTCCACGGTGCTGTGCTGAGAGGTCCTGAGGAACCCCTGGGCTTAGTGGGCAAGGGGCTGCAGGGGCTACCAGTGCCCGCCCAGCTGGAGCCCGGGGTGCCGGGCGTGTGACTGCCAGCTTTGCCACCCACCTCGTGTCCACAGATCAGGAGATGGAGGCACAGGGAGGACAGTGCCCGCGGGCCTGCCGCGGAGCCCAGGCCTCCCGTCCCAGGCCTCTTCTCCCAAGTACCAGCAGGTTCTGGGGCGGCGGCCGTGTCCACCCCGGGTGGGGTTAGTGCGCTGTTACATATTGCATGAGGCTGCCTGCTGGTGACGCACACTGGCGGCTCCTGCTCACAGCAACCTCGCCTCTGAACTCAATGCCCAGAGGACCCCATTAGCTGGACTCGGCAGGTCGATAGCAACTTGGGAAGGCCTGGCGGCGCGGGGCCAAGGCTGAGTTGCTGCCCCGAAGGTTTCGTGCCTTGCAGGAGCATAGCTCAGAGGCGTGGCCCTGTCTGAAACCACCTCAGCCACCCATTCTGGGAAGCCAAGCATGTGGTGTCCTGGCTGGCAGCCCCGGGCCAGGCAAATGCGGGAGGGGGTGGGGGCGGGGGAGCTCATGGCCCCCACCCTGCCCAGAGCTTGCATCACTCGAGGACCTTTCCTCAGGCCTCCGGCTCAGCTCAGCTGCCCCAATTACCCGCTGAGCCTCACCTCTGCTGAGCGAGCTCAGATAACATGGGTCCTGGACCCACATGCTGACACTCGGGCCCCACCTCACCTGCCGTATTGGCCTGTAGGCTTTACCTCGCCCGGAACGCTGCATGGGGGTCTCCATGGCCTGCTTCCTGAATGGCCATGTTTCCCATAACTGCAATGGCCTTTTCCCTGGACCTGTTTGGATGACAGGACAGGTGGAGCTTATCAGGCGGGGACATGGGCAGTTCTGGGGTCCGTAGCCACCTTGTGTCCCCCAGGCCTACCCTCTGGTGGGCTCCCTGGAGCAGCCCCCAGGGTGGGTGGTGGGTGCAGGTATCCCCAGGTACATGCCCTGCATAGGCTGGAAAGGGGTTTGCAGGGCTGCAGTGTGGACCCTGGAGGGGGATGTCTCACCTCCTGCCTGCAGGTGATCCACCGTGCCAGGTCTGGGCTGGCCAGCGTGGGGAGACGGGCTCGAGGCGGGCAGAGGGCATGGCCAGGAATGGGGGTCCTTCTTCCTCAGGGACTTGTGTCTTCCACTCGGGTCCTGCAGGGCTGGAAGTGTTGAGGTTATTCTATCAGGCCAGTGTCTCTGGGCTGCTGGTTCAGAGGTGGTGAATTTGGCCTGGAATTCCATGGGACTGGCCTGGGGCACAGAGCTGGGGACAAGGAAGGAGGCCCACAGCTCAGCAGTGCCCTTCTGGTGCCTCCCACACATGGTTGGGACACGGGCTCCCGTGAGGGGCTGACTGGCACCCACGGCCTACAGCCCACAGCCCTGCGCAGCCGCTGCTTCCTGGTCTCGTTCAGCCCCCTGCTTCCTCGGCCTCTCCGCCTGGTCAGGCCCTTGGTGCCAGGGTGCAGCCCGGCCGTCCACTCCTCAGCCTGGGCCTCCGGAGACCAGCCGCCGCAATGCCCCACCCCTCACTCCCAGGACGTGAAATGAGGCCACGCGGCAGCACCACGCAGCTTCTGTCAGCTTCTGTTCTCAGAGGGTGCCCCTGGCCATCACTCTCCCCAGTCCCCAGATAGGATCACTGTCAGTAAAAGTGTCACCCTATTTCACTAAAGTAACTTATGAAGGGGATCTGGCTAGAGGCAGCAAAGTGCTAGGAGCTGGCAGACAGGCAAGGCCTTAAGAGCAGACCCCAGTTAGAGGGTAGGGAGGAGCCAGGGACAAAGTGCCGCAGGCCCCGGGCAGGAGACTGAGCACTGCCGCGGGGCTTGCTCAAGGCTTCAGAGCCCCCCAGCAGCTGGCTGGGCCAGGCTGGGGACCCTGAGTCACAGGCCGGCATCTCTCTGCCACCCTCCTGGGCTCCACTGCCTGGTTAGGAGCCTGGTTAGGGTGATGTCCTTATCATGGGTGCGCTTGTGACCACAGTGACCACCCAGCCCTGTGCAGGCCATGGGGATATCAGGTTCTACTCTGGATGCTGCCGTCAGCCAATACCTCAGTGGGGACAATGACAGATCCTGCCAATGGCCCAGTCAGGAGGTTCCAGGGAGCTGATGAACCCTGTTGCCCAGAGGCAGGCTGACCTCCAGCCTCCCCTGCTGGGCCTGGGCACCCTGGCCTCAGAAAAGTGCTGTGGGCCCTCCCCACCGACCAGGCCCAGAGCCCCTGCAGGCGGCCACCCTGCTGCTCGGAACCAGCACATGGGTGACCATTAGCAGGAGCAGTGTGGGGGGCACTCTCAGCATAGATTCCACTGCAGGTCAGAGAGCATCTCGCCCCCTCCACAGTGTCCTCCATGTCCTCCCATGCAGGAAGGCTCTGAGACACCAGGGCCCAGCAGTCCCGCCTCTGGCCAGTGCCCCAGGCACCCTTGGTGTGAGCTCCTGAATCCTGCCTTAGACCTGGGGGGCTGAGCCTTTCCACCCCCTCTCCCTCCCCCGTCCCTCTGGGGCTGAGATCTGAGGCTCCTGCTGCCCAGCCACCCGCTGCCCCGTGCCTCTCCTCCAGCCCCTGTGCTAATGGGGAGAACGTCCATTAAGGCCGATGACAGGAACCGCACCAAGGAGACGCCCTTTGATCTCAGGGCGGCAGGAAGCAGAGGGGTCAGGAAGAGGGGCAACCTCTTCTGGGTCAGGCGTTGACAGCTCTGAGTCTCCTGGACCCGGGCCGCGGGCGAGGGCCAGGCTGTGGGGTCAGGTCCCTGGGCCTGCTTGGGGCTACCTGCGGGGGTCGCCAGGGGCGGGAGCCCTGGGGGCTCCGCAGGCCTGACAAATCACAAGGAGGATGGGTGCTGTTCCTTTTCCAGAATCCTCCTGGAACTCTCCCTGCCCCTACAACAGCTACAGTCTTCAGGAGACGCCTGAGTGAACAGGCTGCCTGGACGCCTTCAAAGGCTTCCTGCTGAGTTAGGGCGACTGACCTGGGGCTGCCCCTGCCCGAGGGACCCCGCAGGCTCCTCAGTGGCCCCCACCTCAGCTTTCCTCATGAAATCCAAAGTTCTGCCCCTGGTCTGAGGCCCGCACAACCTCCTGACACAGCCTGTGCTTGAGGAGGGCTCCCGCGGCCTCGCGGAGCTTGGGGACGCAGGCTCCCCGAGCAGCAGGGCAGAGTGAGGCGTGGTCCCCAGAGAGGCTGGCAGCCAGGCTGCCCCCACCTGGCTCACCCGGGTTTGCCCTCAAGGGTGCAGCTGGGTGCGCTCCTTCCCAGTGGGGTGCAGTGCCACGTGCCAGTGTCCCCTAGCTGTTCCCTCACCAGGGCTCATGCCCATGGGAGCTGGCACTTCACAGAGGCTATGTAGCCTGAGGGCAGCACCTGGCCCAGCTGGCCGGCAGCTGGACAAGAGGACCTGGGGGTCCTCGGCTCCCTGATGGTCCACGTCACCCCCCCGCCACACACTTGACCTGGCCTCTCCCAGCCAGCAGCAGGCAGGAGTGGAGCAGAGCAGGGGGAGAAAGGGTGCTCAAGACATGGCACCCACTGGGTGCTCTGGTGCGCCCGATATCGGCAGCCTCCAAGGCGCCGGTCATGGCGGGCAGCCAGGGGGGCCTGTGGGGCCAGGAGGGGCTGCTGTGAGCCTGCCCTGACAAGAGCTGCCCCTGGGCCACCCCCAGGTCCCTGGGAGAAGCAAGGCCAGCCTCGGCGATGTTCTCAGGAGGTGCCTGCCCTGAGTTGCCAGGCAGGCCGGCTGCCGCCCAAGCCGCGGCCCAGCACCAGGGCCCTCCTGAGACCTGGGCGTGAGCATCGCCCATCCTGGTCCCGGGTCGTCGTGGGGTGGGGCAGACAGACAACCAGAACATCAGGATTAGCAGAGAAAAATCAGAAAGAGACGAAGAGATAGGAAAAACAGGGCGGCAGAGAAGAAAATAGAAACAGGGAAATGGAGGCAGATAGGGAGGCCAAGACAGGAGACAGACACAGAGAGGAGAAGGTCCAGAGGCAGAGGCTGGGCAGCGGCTGTGTGGAGGTGTGGGCGGGCCGGGCTGGGCACCACGGTGACCACTTCTCAGTGCACCGGGGCCCCGTCCCCAGCAGGCATTGAGAATTTCTGAGGGGCTGGCGTGTGGCTGAGGCCTGCGTTTTGGACTCTCTGACCCCGGCTCTGCTGCTGTGCAAAGTGCTGGGCTGCGAGGGACTCACAAAGGCAGCCACAGCGGCCATGGGGAAGAGGTCTTGGACCCCTGGACGTGAGCCCTGCCCCAGGCCAGACCCAGAGACCCCTACTCCTCACCCAGGCTCCGGCCACTGTACCTTCTGCCTCAGCTTCTGGGTCCCCACCCATTCCATCTCCAGAGCCAAACCCAGGCAGGTGGCCCCTGCCACTCCCCAGCTAGACATGACACAGTCCCCAGGCCAAGCCTGGTGGGCTGAGGAGGGAAGACAGGAAGGGGCCAAGGGCAAAAAGTCATCCCGCAGGATGCCAGGGCCAGTGCGTGCTCTGGCTGAGCCCTCTGCACACCCTGGCCTCCTCGGGTGCCTGGTTGGGCCTCTTTAGGGAGAGCCCACAGCGTCAGGGCAGCTGGCCCAGCCGGCCCCACTGCGGGCAGTGCCAGCCCCACTCGCATTTCTTAGGAGGAGGTTGCTCAAGCCATCCGCTCCAATTCTGGCCCCCACCCCTCACCACCCGTGTGACTCGGGGAAGGTTGTTGGTTTTTCTCCTGTGCAAGGTCGAGCAAGGAACGCCCGTTTCATAGGCTCACTGGAAGGCGAACGACAGGAGGGGTGCCAAGTGCCTCCAGCTCCTGCCTCTTGAAAAGTGGGTTGCTGAGTCTCCCGGGCAGGCCTGAGCCTGGGGCGCTGGGCCCAGTGGGGACTATAGAGCCCCAGCCTGACAGCACCCACCTGGAGCACTCCTGAGTCGATAACTGGGACTCCAGGAAAGGAGAATCAGCAAAGCCAGGCGGCTGAGCCCTGCTGAGAGGCAGCGGGAACGTCCCAGGAGGCAAGCACCAGGCCATAAACATAGAAAGGCGAGTCCGGCAAGACGAACTAATGGTCCTTCAGTGGGAGAGGCAGACAGCTGGAATTCGCAGGCGGACTTCCAGATCGATACTTGTGTGCTGATTTGCTGAAGAGGCTTTTATGAAGTTTAAGCAGAGTTCATTGTTAAATACTCTTATGTACAAAGGATGTGGGCAGCCCTATTAATTCCTTTTCTTTTACAGATCAATAATTACATTGCTGATTTGCTTAAAAGGCTCAGGTCGAGGCAGGGGTGAGGGCAGCGAGGCTCACTGCTCCAGGGAGCGTGGCTGAAGGCCCAGGGAGCACCGTGCTGTGGTCAACGTGGCATAGGCTGGGTGACAGGGGACATCGGGCATCACGTGGCAGGCACGTGGCTGGGCTGCTGAGGCAGCGAGTTCAGCGTCACCTCCACCCCCAGGCTTCCCTCTGAACTCAGTCCTCCCTCTCCTTGGAGCTCTCCTCTCTGAGCTGCGCAGACACTAAGGTCCTGGCTTCCTCTGGGGGCATGTCCCTTCATGGTGCTCTCAGGGGTCTGTCCTGGCCTCCTCTGCTCTTCTCTTTCCCGCCTGCCCTGTGGGCCCAGCCCAGAGGGGTTGGCAGAGGAGACGCTGCAGGAGCTCTGAGCCAGGAGAAGGGGACCGAGAGGCCCAAATGGCCCGAGGCTGGTGCCAAAGCTGCTCTCAAGACAGGAACAGCAGCGAGGCAGGGACCCTGCACCCCAAGCAGGTGTCACACTTGGGCCAGTGAGTGATTCCCCCCAACCTCCCGCACAGAAGACAGCAGGGTGGCGTGGCCACAGGCTCGCTCCAGCTTCCACTGTCAGCCTCGATGGTTCCTCTTCCATATTGTGAAACTAACGGAGCAGGTGTGTCAGCGCGTGTGGTGGATAGCACAGGCCCCGGGGCTTCTCACAGTTGCCCTGCGTGCTGCTGGGTGCCAGCAATCGCTGGCTTTGTCCAGCAAGGTGCTTTTGTGCCCAGGAGCTTGGATGGCCTACACAACAGCCCTGCAGGGTGGGAGGTCAGCAGGCTTGGGACCACTCAGTCCTACCCCTGGAATGGGGTCAGGGCTGTGCCCACCTGAACAGCCTGCAGGAGGTTCAGCTGGGCAGTCCTGGTCACCTCAATTTCCTCATGCTCAGAGGCCACAGTGCACATTAGAAAAAGAAAAAAAGGCAGTGTGGTGAGAGACGTGTCCGGACGGTGAAGGGGTTTCTTTGCCCAGGCCAGGACTTGTATCATGTGTTGATGGCTGTGTAGGGAGCTGCGTCTGAGCTCTGTGGTGGAGAGTGCCTATAATTGATTAAGAATGTCTGCCATGGCCAGGGCATTGGAAGCAGTGGCACATGAGTCATATATTTTCAGCCTCACACGGATCATAGAATCTGTTTGGCACTAAAAGCACCATATGGCTTGAGATTTGCAGAATCTCTTGGAAGAAAAGACGCATCCTGGCTGAGTGGCTCCTAGGGGCTCTTGCCTGACCCTGCACATGTACACAGGTGCACGGATGCTGCTGGGTGGCCATTATGAATTCTATTTCATCTAATAGCTGGACAGGAAATGGAAGGGTATATTACAGATCATTAAGTGGGTAAAGGAATTTGACAACCTTTGATCCGAGTCGGGAAAATAGAGGGCATGAATTAATTCACCGGCTTATGGAGAGAAGAAAAGTCATCTTTCAACAGCAGTGACAGGCGGGAGTTCACCCTAGTGCTGGGGAGGCATGTAGAGCTCCCTTGGGAGCTGGTGTCCAAGGGCCTCGACCTCCAGGCTGACCCCCAACTCCAACCAAGGTATCAGGAAAGGCACTAACATGTCTCTCACTTCCCCCTGGCCAGGGGGCAGCTCTCCGGGAATGTCCAGCAAGGCCAAGGGACAGTCGGACAGCCCTCGAGGAGGACACATGCACCAGGTGCATGCCAGGGCCAGGCCTGGATTCTTGGGACTGACCGGTGTGCTCATCCCACTCTGACCCTATGTGGAGGCCAGGGATGGGAGGCCAAGGCAGGAATGTCACGCCAGGGTCACGGGTCAATGTCCTGTCACAGACATTTCTACCTGGACATCCAGTAGGTATTCAAAAGACACCTGTCCCAACCTCCTTCTCCACCGTGCCCAGCCCCTGCCCCCATTCCAGCTGGTGGCAGTTCCATCTTCCAGTTTCTCAGGCCTCAGGCCTGGTGTTCCCCTGGGCAGCAGCTGCTCGCATTCCCCGCGTCCCGCGTCCAGCAGTGAATCCTGTGGCCTGTGACTTCCACACACTCCCAGAATCTGACCCCTCCTCCCCTCCTGCCCTCCCTGCCGCACCCCGCAGTAGCCCATGCTGCACCCCTGAGCCCCACTCCACAGTCCATCCTCTCACAGAGCCACCGTGCACCTCTGAGACATGGGCCAGAGCCCCCACTGCCCCGCTCTGAGCACGTCCTGCCCTCCCTCGGCACCCGCCATGCAACGGCCCCTCACTGGTCTCTAATCCACCCGGCAGCCCCAGCCAGGGCCCCGGCTCTGGCGCTGCCCGTGCCCGGCGTGCTGTCCCCAGGTGCTGCAGGGTTCAGACGGCACCTCAATAAGGCCTGTCCTAGTGAGCAGACAGCCCTTGGGGATAGGGTGCTTGTCATTTTTTGCCACTGCTGTGTTCCAGTGCCTGTACTATATGCTATGGGCCTAATATTTGTGTCCCCCCCCAAACTCAGTGTGATGGCATTAGGAGGTAGGGCCTTTGGGAGGTAATTAGGTCACAGTGTGGAGACCTTGTGAGTGGGATTAGTGTCCTTACAAGTAGAGATGTGAGAGAGGTGATCCTGCTCTGCCCAGTGAGGATAGCACGAGAGGATGGCCGTCTGCAAACCAGGAAGAGAGGCCACACCAGAGCCTGGCCCCATCCACACCCTCACCTGGGGCTCCCAGCCTTGAGAACTGTGAGAAATGAGCGTTTCTGGTGAAGGCCCGCAGTCTACGGTATCCTGTTCCGGCAGCTCAGAACAAGGCCTGGCAGGCAACGGGCCTTCAAACAGTATCTGTTGAGTGAACGAACGGAAGGCTGGCCAGGCTGGGCAGTGTGAGCTCCTGCGCCATGCTCTCTTCTGCTTGGAGCAGCCCCAGCCCAGACGAGGAGCAGACACAGGAGCAAGAACTTCCGTGGCACGTGGCAAGTGCTGTGGCAGGCACCAGCCCTGGGAGCCGGCATGAGGGGCAGAGATGCCTGGGCAGAATCCTCCCCAAGGCGTGAGTGGCCTTCGCCTGGCAAGACACAGGGAGGCCTTCCACTCAGGGAGGCCAGCATGCACCAAGGCTGAGAAGCAGGACGTGTGCGGGCCTGCTCAGGACACTGCACAGGGTGCAGCATGGCCAGGCCCAGGGCTTCCTGTCAGGAGAGACTGGCCGGGAGGTGGGCCCGAGGCAGGCAGGGGCTCGCCAGGGGGTGTGTGCACAGCATCCAGAGCCCCAGTGTCTCCTGAAGGCCAGGGAAATGTAGGAAGGAATTTTACGGGAAGGTGTGACACCATCCTTTGTGGATCCAGAGTTAAGCTGGTGTTGGCTACAGGAGGGATCAGGGGGAGACAGAATGCAGAGACAGCCATGAAGAGGCAGCGCCATGAGCTGGGCAGGACATGGGAAACCGAGTCAGCAAAGGGAGAGTAGAAGTAGAAGGAGCATGAAAAGCACCTTCTGGAGGGTCCCGGCTCCCCACTCAGATGTGTGGACTTGGTCATGCTCCTTTGTCTTTCCCACCTGTAAAATGGGCCAGTAACAGGAATCTCTCCAGGACAGACTGATGTTTGACCAGGGAGGTGTACGGAGCACCTGCCCAGAGCCTGTGCCCCTGCCAGCCGGCCCTCTGCCTGGTCTGCCCCGTCCCCCAGGAGGAGCCGAGGGCGGACAGCACCTCTGGGTCTCCGCCTCCCTCCAGGCTCATGTCCTCAGCCTGCTAATAGCTCAGCGAGGGCAGAGCCTTGATGGGTAATGAGACCTTTCTTGAAGAACACCCTGTGCTTGGCTGAAATGCATCCTTAGTATGCAAGGACGCTGGATCCATTAGCTTTGAGTGCACTGTCATATCTCTGGAGCAACTGTTTCTCAAATAGAATTACTTCCTACAATTATCCTCTAAAGAGACAGGCCCAGGGACATGGACACGAGGTGCACGGAGGTCAGCATCAAATCAAATCAGGGAGCTGCTGGTCAGAGACGGGTCTGCACTGGGGTTTGTGCGGCATGTGTATGAGTGGGCACCCTGGGGACCCTCAACTGTGCCACCCCTATTTCTCCCCCAGCCCCCATTCCACAGAATCCCGAGCCCCAGCCAGGACGGGGCGGGCCAGCTGAGGAAGGGAACTGTAGAACAAGGACAAAAGTGGCTGCAGGCCCTCGAGAAACATGAGCAAGGCACGTTTGAGGCATGTTCTGCTGCAAGCGGAGCTGGGTCTACGTGGCCTTGTGGCCTTCCCCATGTGCTCTCCCTGACAGCATCGGCCCAGACAGATTAAGCAGCTCAACACTGACAAAAGACGTGAATAATAATCCTAAAGACCTAGATGCAGTCCCGCCCTCCGTCCCCAGGACGGCCCTGTAAGTGGGTGCTATCATTGCCCCCATTTTACAGATGAGGGAACTGAGGCACGGGGGTCATTCAGTTGGCACATCTGGGGCCCTGCTCTGGGTGTGGAGGTGTAGTGGTGAATGGCAGGTGGAGGGGAGACAGGCCAGCAGCCAGGGACAAAGGGTGGCGAGGGCGTCATAAGAGGCCTCTGCGGGAGGTGCCCCCGCTGGGC
>CM052446.1:394686-414816 GCA_028533085.1 Varecia variegata | reverse complement strand
CCGGGCATGGTGGCACATGCCTGTAGTCCCAGCTACTTGGGAGGCTGAGGCAGAAGGATCGCTTGAGCCCAGGAGTTTGAGGTTGCTGTGAGCTAGGCTGACGCCACGGCACTCACTCTAGCCCGGGCAACGGAGTGAGACTCTGTCTCAAAAAAAAAAAAAAAAAAAGAAAAGATAACCTAATAGAAAAATGAACAAAGATGTAAAGGAAAAGGTGCTCAACTTCACTTATAACTAGATAAATGCAAAATAGGATGAGATGCTTTTTTCATTTGAAAGTTTTATTAATATCATGCCCTGTTGAAAGATGTGGAAATCTTTTCAAAGCAATTTGGCAAGATACCTTAAAATTTTTTTAATTTACTTTTGCCCAGGTTGTTTTTAGCTGATTCTTTTGGGTTGTACTACCACAAATTTTCCTCAGAACACAGTTGTAAAATTTGGACAAGTACAATTTCTTGGAGCATTGTCTTCAGGGGCCAACGGCTAGGAACTGCCGGGTCCATCCGCGGGGAAGTGGCCGACTTTGGCCCAGCACACGGCTCCACAGGTGGTGTCAGCTACCAGGAAACCTCAGGAAAGGAATCGCTTCTGCAGCGTGTCTCAGGAGAGTGTCTAGCATGATGCTATCTGTGCATGTGCTTAATTTGCACAAACATTTTTCTGAAAATATACACCAGAAATGGTTGAGAGTGGTCACCCTGGGGAGAGAAGCTGTTGGGAATGGGCTTTTCTTTCCACTGTACACATTCCAGGCATTTCAGTGCTCTTTGGGATTTATCATGTGCAGGTATTACTCTTAGTAAAAACCAAACTAAAACAACAACAGCAATAACAACAACAAAACAACACACAGACAAAGCAAAAAAAAAAACAAAAAAAAAACCAAAAAACACCTGGAAAAACCCAACTTACTACTTTAACAGAAGGCGCCAAAGGCATGGACGTATTTACCCTAAAAAGTCTGCAAAGTAGCAAGTATTACACCATGTCAAGAGCATCTGCGCAGTCGCGATAGTCCAGATTGGGCGACCGAGCTCAGAGCAGCAGGTCCAGGCCCTGGAGGTGTCACCTGGACGCCCCATGATGACTATGCCATGCCTTCTCTCCAGAAAGTGCCTCTGAAATTCAGTGGGACTGAGTGAGTTACAGGGAAAATGCCCTGATTCAAATGATCTATAAAATGAATACCAGGCAGTTAAAAAACATTATAATGCCTTATCCTTAGTAAGTCATAAATGGCTAGTGTCTCTGAGTCTCCTGACCTGGCAGTTGGACGTAAGCCACTTGGTGGGACCTTGCCCTTGATGGCATCCCAGAGTTGGGTGGGTGGGAGTTGGGTGTGGTGGTCTCTCTAACCCCCTCGAGCAAGCCCTGAGATGCCAGGCCTCTCTGGGTCTAAGACTGGAGCACAGTTAAAGGAGTCCATCCAGGTTGTATATTAGAGACACAGAGGACATTCAGGACACAGCCCTGGGCCGGGCCCACTAAAGAGGCCGCAGCCCCTCTCTCCAAGCCTTCCCTCTGTAGGCCAGCTGGGTCTGAATCCAGGGCTGCAGAGTCCCTCCTGCACCCTGCCCAGCAAAAGCCCCAGAGGTTTGTTTCCACCTGCCCTGGGGCAGCGCAGTGTTGCCCAGAGCCTCATAGCCTAGCAAGGAAGGTGCTTCCATGAGGCACATAGATCAGCTGTGGGCCTTCCTTTGTGAAGATGGCCCCCGGGCTGGGGTGCGTCCCCTGCCCCATCAGTGACATTGCAAGTCTCCTTCCTCCCAGAGGCCAGGTGGGTGGCGGCAGCATGGTGCTGGGAGCTCTTGGGGGGGGGGGGGCTGCCTGGCCTGACCCTGGGTCTGGGCCAAGCGGAAGCTGCCCGCTGATGCCGGCGGCTGGGCGGCAGAGCCAGGCCGTCATTCGATTTGGGAGCGCCTCCGCAGCCCGAGCCTCTGGTTTGACTCCTGTTGAATTAGTCAGATGAACAGAGCAGGAAGGAGCTGTTCCCCTAATTGTACTTGATGGATCTCTTCGTCCTGCTCAGATGCCAGACACAAGATAGCGGCCCCTTCTTCGCATCTGGGCCTGAGCCGCTGCTGCTTTGGGGTCGGCCAGTGACTGCTCTGCACAGAGCGCTTGGGGGCCCAGCCCCACCTCCCCAGGAGCAGGGCTCAGGGCAGGGCCTGCCGGGGGAGGCAAAGAGGCCGCAGGGAGCAGAGCGCGTCTGACTCAGTCCTGGGGCTTAAGGGCCCCTTGTCTGCATAATTGTCTCCCCTTTAATTATACAGACTGGATGTGCCTCTTAACTTGCTTTAGGACCCTCGGATGACATCCTAAGAAGGATGACATCCGCTTCCCAGCACGCGCCTGGGCTGCAGGCCCATTCTCTGCCTCTGTCCCCACATCCACTCCTTGCCCACCCCCACACGATTTGGTGCCGGCTCCAGTGGGAAGCAGCCCCTGCCCTAGGGCACCCAGCCCCACCCAGCCTGGTGGGGGGCTGCCCTCCGGAGCACCAGCCCTGGTTGCTATGCAGCCAGCACCTAGTGGGGGCAAGTTCCCTTTGTCTGGGAATCCTACTGAGCGCTAGAACACGCGCCAGGCCTGGGCGGAAGAAGGAAACCACTCCGAGGGCCTTACCCGCCTGCGGAGGAAGGGATCACCCAGGCAGCTCCCGATGTCAGGGCCAGGGTGGGCCTCATCTTCCCTTTCACGGGAAGAGGGACGGGGCCTCATGGTCGATGCCACCCTGGGTGCTGGGTGGGGGAGTCCCGCAGGGCCCCTCAGCTTCCTCATCATCTCCTCCCCCAAGAGACCCAGGGCCTTGCGGGCAGCCCACAGACACCAACGCAGACAGAACGGCTTTCGCAGGGCACTGGTGCACCTGCTACCTAGTAAAACGTGGGAGCGCCTCCACCTTAACACCCTCAAATGCACTCCAGAGCAGTTAAGTTCTAATATCAACAAAGGAACAATGAAATGCTAAATGGTGAGGGTGGGAAGGGCCTTTGCAATCATAAAGCACAATGGAAACTATAAAAAAAATGAAGGATTCAATTGACTTCAAAATTAAAAAGCAAAGCAAAATGAACAAAGCTCCCAGGTAAAGTTCGAAGGCAAACAATGCCTCCCTCGGGAAAAAGTCACACACTCGAGAATCAGAGGACTGTTGTCCTTTCTGTGCAAAGAGCTCAGGCGAGACAGAGCTGCGGCCAGAGAGGCATGCGGCCGAGCAGGAGAACCAGGGGGCCCTGGCTCGAGCAGCAAGGTGATTTTCCAGTTGCTGGTGCTCATGCTGTTTTCTGTTTTGCCCTCTCAGAAAGTGGGAAGAGCCCAGATGCAGCCACTCTCTTACAAGCTGAATGCCCTGAATGGACAGTGCTGGTGTCCTGGGAGGGGTGGGCAGAGAGTATCTGAGATGCAGAAAGGGGCCGGGGCCCTGCGGAGCCTGGGATGGCTGCAGGGGTCTGGGCGCTGCGCTTGCTCCTGGGGGGGGGGCAGAGGCTGGGGGCGGGAGAGCCTTGCGGGCAACGGGGACACGAGCAGTGAGGACTGCAAACGTGAAGGGCCCATGTAAACCAGGACCACAGGGGCTCGGTGGTACCAGGGCAGGGGCCATGAGGCTGGAAAGTGTCCATGAAGGATCCTGGGACCTCAGGGCTGCCCCATGGGGAAAATTCCAAGAAAGGAGGGATAGGAGCTTGGAATCCTCGAGAAAGAAAAGTGAGAAAGTCACTCCTGTGCACTGTGCATTGAGAGTCACATGTGCGAGTGAAAACAATAAAGTATAAGGCTTCATCCCCAATAAAGGCAAATACAATATTTAAAAAATAGTTGAAGATTCTTCGTGGAGGAAGGTAGGGCTGCTTCTAGGTGGGAGTAGATTTTTGTACAAATTTTCTAGGCAGTGATTCTAAAAATGATTATAGCCTTTGAAACAAAAATTTCCCTTCTAGGAATTTATCTTAAGGAAAAAAAAATCAGAGACATAGGCCGGGCGCGGTGGCTCAGGCCTGTAATCCTAGCACTCTGGGAGGCCGAGGCGGGTGGATTGTTTGAGCTCAGGAGTTCGAGACCAGCCTGAGCAAGAGCAAGACCCCGTCTCTACTAAAAATAGAAAGAAATGATCTGGACAGCTAAAAATATATATAGAAAAAAATTAGCCGGGCATGGTGGTGCATGCCTGTAGTCCCAGCTACTCGGGAGGCTGAGGCGGTAGGATCGCTTGAGCTCAGGAGTTTGAGGTTGCTGTGAGCTAGGCTGACGCCACGGCACTCACTCTAGCCCGGGCAATAAAGTGAGACTCTGTCTCAAAAAAAAAAAAAAAAATCAGAGACACATCCAAAGATTTATGTATGGATTTGTTCACAAAATTCAACTCATAATGGCAAAAATTAGAAACGAGCTTAAATGTATGCTAGTTGTGGACATATATGTTAAAATCATGTTTTAGAAAACTATTTGATAACATAAAGATATGCTTGAGATACTGTTAAGCGAAGGAGGAAGTGTTCAAAACACACGTGCACTTTATATTTAAAAAAATATTCACGTCCAAGAAGCTGGGATGGTGTCTGCCAAGGTCAGAGATCAGGGTGGGGTCAAAGGGGCAAGGTTTGTAAATAGGTTGTTTTCTCTATAAATATTTTTTATTTTCCAAATTTTGTCCAGTAAAAATGTATTTATTTTATAATCATGTAAAATGAATGTTATTTTAAGTCAATCACAGACTCAAACTGTTGGCTAGAGAGACAAAGCAGCAGAAAGGACAGGCTGCTTGCTGAGGGTCTGCTCCGCACAGGAGCCAGCCTCAGTCTGCCCAGGAGCCCGTGATGACCTGTGTAACAGCCACATTTTCTGGAGGAGGAAAGTCTGAGTTGAAATAACCAACCCAAGGAGCAAGCTGAGAGGTGGCAGAGCCGGTCCTTGACCAAGACCATATTCTCCACGAACCTTTCATTTTCAAGTGAAAAAACTCTGAAGCTCAGAAATGTACAGCACTAAAAGCTTACATTAGAAAAGAGGAAAAGTCTCAAGTCAGTAATCTAAATTATTGCCCTTCAACAAACGTGGGAAGAACAGCAAAATCAACCCAGACCGGCAGTATGAAGGAAATAATAAAAGATCAGAGTAGTGGATGAAAGTGACAACAGGAAAACAAAGAAAAACAAGGAAAAAAAATCTAGTTCTTCAAAAAAAAAAAAAATAATAAACCTCTGGCAGGATTCACAAAGATAAAACAAGAGAGGATTCAAATCACCAATATCAGGAATAAAACAGAAGTGTCATTACAGATCCTGCAGCCATTTAAAAGGTGGCAAGGGAATACTACAGACCACTTTACACTCAAATCTGACAATGTAGAAGAAATGGATCAATTCCTTAAAAACCACAAAACTACCCCAACTCAACAAATATGAAATATACAACTCGAATAGTCCTATAACAATTAAAGAAATTGAATTTAAAATTTAAAAGAGATCTCCAGGCCCAGAAAGTTTTCTTGGAGAATTCTACCATAAACTTACAAATAATTTACCCCAATAGAAGAGAAGAGAACACTTCCCAACTCATTTTATGAGGCTGGGACTGATACCCAAACCAGACAAAGACCGTACACAAAAATAAAACTACAGACCAATATCTCTCAAGAGCTTAACATAGGAATTGTCAACAAAATATGAGCAAATCAAATTCAGCAATGTATAAAAGGAATTATGCACCATGAGCAGTTGGGATTTATTCTGAGTATATAAGGCTGATTCAATATTACAACGTTAACCCATGTAATGCACCTACCAACAGGCTTAAAGAAGAAAAGCCACATAATCATATCAATTGATGTGGAGGAAGCATTTGACAAAATTCAATACCTATTAGTGATAAAAACTCTCAGGAAACTAGAATAAAGGAGAATTTCCTCAACTTCATAAAGAGCATCTATAAAAAACCTATAGCTTATACCATACTTAACAATAAAAGACTCAAAGTTTCCCTCTGCAGCTGGGAGCAAGGGAGTGTCCGTTCTCACCTCTCTTATTCAATATGGTCTTGGAAGTTCTGCCCCCTGCAGTAAGTCAAGAGAAAGACATAAAAGATATACCGATTGGAAGGAAAGAAATTAACCGTCCCTACTTGCAGATAACATGATAGTCTATATAGAGAATCCCAAGGATCCTAGAATAAGTGAGTTTAGCAAAGTTGAAGTATACAAGATCAGCACACAAAAATCAACCTCATTTCTACATACTAACAAATAATGTGTGAAAACAAATTAGAAATACAGTATCATTTATAATCACTACAAAAATAATGAAATTCTTAGGTCTAAACTTAACAAAACATGTACAAGATTCAACATACACAGATGTCAAATTCTTCCCAAATTCTACGGGTTTAACACAGTTCCTATCAAAATTCTAGGAAGAATTTTTGTAGACATAGACAATCTTATTTTTCCATAAAATGTATATAGAAAGGCACAGGCCCTTGAACAGCAAAAACAATTTTGGGAAGGAAGGCTAGGTGGGAGGAAGCACACTGTCTGAAATCAAAGCTTAGTGATCAAGACAGCGTGGTGTTGGCAGAGGGTCAGACACACAGACCGGGGGTCCAGAAACAGACTCAGGCTGATGCCGTCTAGTCTCTGACAGAGGAGCGAGAGCAACCCCTTGGAGGAACGATCGCCTTTTCAACAGCTGACGCTGGAGAAATTGGACGTCCACAGGCAAAAATAATGAATAATGAATGAACCTATATCTCACAACTTACATAAAAATTAACTCAAAATCGATCATGGATGTAAATGTAAAACTATAAATCTTTTTTTTAAAAAAATAGAAGAAAAATTTCAGGATCTAGGACTAGCCAGATTCTCAGACTTGACACCAAAAACAATGGGACTTCCTTAAAATAAAAAGCTTTTGTTCTGTGAAAGATCCTGTGAAGTGAATGAAAAGATAGGCTACAGACCAGGAGAAGATATTTGCAGACTACATATCTGATAAAGGCTTTTAGTGTCTAGAATAAATAAAAATCCTCAAAACTCAATAGTAAAACAAACAAACAAATAATCTAATTAGCAAATGGGCAAAAGACATGAACAGTCGTATCACACAAGTGGATACACAGATGGCAAATGAACCCATGGACACCTTTATCATTCTTACCCATTAGGGACATGCAAATAAAAACCCCACTGAGACATCACTACATACGTCTCCGAACAGCTAGCATAAAAAACAGTGATAGCACCAAGTGCTGGTGAGGATGTGGGGAAACTGGATCATGCACACATTGTTGGTGGAAATGTGAAATGGTACAGCCACTCTAGAAAACCGTTTGCCAGTTTCTTATAAAACTAGACACACAGCTACCATGTTGCACTCCTGGGCATTTATTTCAGAGAAATAATATTAATAATAGTAATTAATAATATATTAATAATAATATTCACACAGAACTCTGTACACAAAAGTTCATAGTAGCTTTTTTCATAATAGCAAAAACTGGGAACACCCAGATACCCTTCACTGGGCGAGTGGTTAAACAAACTGCAAACTGTTTGCTTAACTCCTTCCAAGAGTCCCACTCAGTGTTACAAAGCAATCGACTATCGCTACATGGAACAACTTGCATGCATCTCCAGGGACTTACACTAAGTGAAAAAGGCCAATGCCAGAAGGTTACATAATGCAACGATTCCATTTATATAACATTCTTGAAATGACAAAACTGTGGAAATGGAGGACTGACTGGCGGTGGTCGGGGTCGGGAGGGCCGGGGAGGGGAGGGGTGCCGCTGCAGAAGGGACCCCGCTGGTGATGGGATGTTTTGTATCTTGGCTACCAGTGTCGGTATCCTCGCTGTGATACTGTGCTGTGGTTTTGCGAGATGTTACCACTGAGGAGACTGGGTAAAGTGTACACAAGATGTCTCTATCATTTCTTAACAGTTGTATGTATGCATGTTCTACAGTTATATCAAAATAAACAGGCGCTGTGATGAGGGGCCATGGCCTGCGAGCCAGGTGGGCTAGGCCTCTGAGCCGGCCACAGTGGTGGAGTGGCCCTCCTGTGAGCCCCACATGGCCTTGAGGCATCCTCTTCCTCATCCACCCGTGGCTGATGCATTACGGAAACGTGACAATCCCACCGGAAGGCATCCCAGTCCCCCTGCCTCTGTCCAGCCCACTGCCAGCACCATAGCTGGCTTGCCCTTTGTGGTCAGACGGCTGTCAGGAAGGGTGAGCAGAGGGAGGAGCGAGCTCTGCCCTCCCACGGGTGTGGGGTCCAGGCCTTGAGGAGAGAGTGGGCCCCCGGCGGGCATCTCAGCAGCAGGCTCTGGGACAGCAGGCCGTAGCAGCACCAGGTCATCGCTCCTGCAGCCTCAGAGCCTGTGAGCCAGGACACTGGCCACCCGGCTGCAGCTGCGGCCCTGACCCCAGGAAACCTCTGCTCCCTCTCCATTTGCTCCTGGACACAGACCCCAAAGTGTGGGCAAGATTCTGCCAGACACAAGGATGACACATCTGCCCAGCAGCACCACAGGGACTGCCCCCGCCTCTCGGACCCTCATCCTGATGCAGCAGCTGTAGCTGCAGCCCCTGCCCCTCCCTCCCTCTCGGGCCGGGCCTGCCCCACGAGGAAAGATGTTGAGCTGATCAAGGGCCAGGTTCTGAAACACCGAGAGCCCAGCCTGCAGAGGAGGGAGAGAGGTCACAGGGGTCTCTGCAGAGAGAAAGAAGGGGACCCAGGAGCAAGGAGGGATCCGTGCCTTAGAAACTGGGGCTCACGGGGAGACCCTGAGCCTGGAGTGGGGGCGTTAATAAGCATCACGTGGGGTGTGGAGCACCGGAGGCAGGGGCTGGTGGGCTGGGACCTTGGTCCAGGCTGTAGGAGATCCTCAGGTCCCAGGTTCCCCACATGAGTTGACAGTGGGCTCCCAGGCTGTAAACCTCCCAGCAGTAAAGCAGGCCGACCGAGGCTGGGCTCAAGGCACAGAGAACTCCCTGAACCGGCCTCCTTTGCCCCGGCTCTCCCGTAAGCTGGGGTGGGAGCCCACAGCCGGGCCTGTGCTACAGGCCAAGCCAAGGTGTCACCTGCACAGGAGGGCAGTGGTGGCAGGCACGGGGCCTGAGGAGCCCAGGGAGAGGGAGAGCTCTCTTCTGTCCTGCACGTGGAACTGGAGTCCCCCCCCAGAGGAGCCCCTGGGACAGCAGCATGGGTGTGGGTGTGGGTGTGAGTGTGGGTGTGAGTGTGGGTGGGCCTGCTGGAGGTTTGGGGGACTCCTAGAAACGACGATGGTCTGGCACCAACACGGTCATTGGTGTGAGCTGGGCAGGGATTATTTCCTCACTGGAGCAGGCCATGGCTTGTGCCTCCCCAGGCTGTCCCAGGCGCCCGCGTGGCAGCCCCAGTAGCATCACCCTGGAGCATGGACCACCTCCGAGTGAGTCCAAATCGG
Organism: Varecia variegata; assembly: GCA_028533085.1. Lineage (NCBI taxonomy): Eukaryota > Metazoa > Chordata > Mammalia > Primates > Lemuridae > Varecia > Varecia variegata. The sequence continues at coordinate 405,363 of CM052446.1, read as the reverse complement.
GAGAGCACCATAGGGGTTTTAGCATATCGTCAGGACGGCTTTGGGCTGACAGTCGCAAAGCTAATTCTGCATAAACAGAAAGGTAGCTAAAGAGAGGCTTGGGAGGTCTGGAGGAAGCCCCAGGCTGCACGACTGAGCTCGTGCCTCTGTGTCCCTGTCGCTCCTCTGTGTGGGGCTGGCTGAGCCCCAAGGACAGCTGAGTGTGCTCTGGAGACAGCCAACAACTGCTGTTAGTGCTGAGAAAATTCTAGCAGTTGCTTCTCGTAGTGTCTTCTGCAGGAGGGGCCGGCAGGCAGGTGGTCAAGGGTGGCTGTTTTCCCAGCAGTGGGGAGGGGGCCCCGGGGAAGGGCAAAGTTGCTGAGGAAGCCACACTGGCTGGCCCGGGGCTGGCTGCCCCAGCTTGGTCCCGTCTGCCCCTCTGGGACCCTCGTGCCCTCATGCCGCCCAAGCACATGTGGCTGCTTTTGCTCCCAGTCCCTGTCCCAGCTCCCCAGATGGTCTCTTCAAGACCCAGAGGGCCTTGCAAGGCCAGGAGGAGGCTCCTGCTTGGACGCTGCGTCCGCGCTTCCCTCCTGGCCTGCTGGACTTGGTGCCGGTCTGCAGGGGCGGGAGAGGCCCCGGCCTGAGGAACTCCCATTCTGGCAAATAGCATGTTGAGCTGGAAGGGCCCAGGCACTGACCTGACCATCTAGTCACTGCCAAGGACAATGCTCTGGATGGCTTGCCGGTCCAGATGTCCACCAGAGACTCTCTCCTTGGCCAGAGTCCCTGCTGAGGCTCAGAGGAGCCCGGCAAGAGCTGGAGTCAGGGCTGGGCCACCTCCGACTCTGCATTAGCAACACTTAATCATGCCCTTGGTATGAGATGCAGGCACAGCTGGGTCGTGGCAGAGCACCCACAGCTGAGCGGCTGGCCCATGGCAGCCCCTGCTGTCGCTGTCCTGCCAGCAGCAAACCCACATATGTGCTGTAGGGAGGGACTGGGGAGTCCTGTTTTAGAATCAGGGGATCCCACTGCCGAGGATCCACACGCCTCCCGGAGTATCCAAGAGAAACTGTGTCTGCCGTGTGCGGTCATATGTCCTCATCTACTTTCGTCAGATTCTTAAAGAGGACCATGACCCAAAGAAGGTGAGATCTGGGGTCTGGGACACTGCAGGCTCCAGGACTCTTTGCCCCTGCACAGGCCACTGTGGAGGTGAAATGACTCCCTGACCCGCCACCGCACCAGCAGGCCACGCGCTGTGTGTGTGAGAGCTCACGCCACGGTGGAGTCAGGCACTGGGGGTGCGGCGGACAGATTCTCATTGGAGGAACTCACAAATAATATTCCAAAGGAAAATGTAATGCACACTGTCAAAAATAACTAAGCACACATAAACCAAGGACCAGAATTGAGAGCCCAGAAACAAACCACATGGTATGTATACTTGATATATGCTTGATTGGTGAGGAATGGGCTGACTTTTCAATCAATGGTCCTTAGGAGATTGCAAATTCATATGAGAAAGAAGTAAAATTATATCCCTACTTTATACCACTTATAAAAATTCATTCCAGGTGGATCAAATACCTGTATATAAAATAAATACAAAGTTTTTAGAAGAGAATATATATGATTATCTTCATGACTTAGGCATGAAGGATTTCTTAAATAAGACATGAAAAGCATAAACCATGGGAAAATAATTGAGAATTTCACCTGCATTAAAATCAAGCTAGGCACAGTGGCTCACGCCTGTAATCCCAGCAATTTAGGAGGCTGAAGTGGGAAGATGGCCTGAGGTCAGGGGTTCAAGAGCCATAGTGAGACCCTGGCTCTAAAAAAAATTTAAAACAATTAACCAGGCTTGGTGGTGCACGCCTGTAGTCCCAGCTACTTGGGAGGGTAAGGTAGGAAGATCACTCGAACCCAGGAGTGCCAGGGTATAGGCAACTATGAGAATGCCACCGTACTCGAGCCTGGGTGATACAGTGAGACCCTGTCCCTCAAAAAACAAACAAATAAAAAAAACCAAGAACTTCCATTTATTAAGTTTCCACAAGGAGAGTGGAAAATATAAACCACAAACTAAAAGAAGATATTTGCTACCTGTATAACTGGACAAAGACCTGATTCATAATATGTAAAGAATTCTATGAATCATCAACAGTTAACTCAGTGGAAAAATAAGCTACCAACCACTAGATCAGCAAAAATATTAAAAGTCTGAAAAATACTAAGTATTGCCTAGAATAAGGAGCAACAGGAATTTCTCCTCCTAGTTCCACAACCACTGTGGAAAACAGTTTAGCATGATGCACACACATACACCCTATGAGCCAGCAAATCCATTCTTGGTATATTCCCTAAGGAAACTTTGCACATGGCATTAGGAGACATACAGATGTTCATAGTAGTGTTATTCCTAATAGCAAAAACTGGAAACTACATAAATATCCACTAAGAGTAGATGAAATTTGAAAATTGTGGAATATACATGGTGGGTTATATGGCAGTGAAAATGAACAATTTGCAGCTACACACCTCAAGATGGATGTAACAAAAATAATGTTGAGTAGAAGAAGTGAATTGCAGAAAATATATATGGTATCATTCTATTTATGTTTGAAAAGAAGCAAAACTAAACAAAATATTATTTAAGAATATTTATAGAAGTGGTTTACTGGGTTGAATAGTGTTTCCCAAATATTCACGTCCACTTGGAACCTCAGAACATGACCTTATTGAAAATAGGGCTTTGCACAGGTAATTAGTTAAGAAGTTAAGAGGAGTCGTGCCGGTTTAAGGTAGACCCTACACCCAGTACTGGTATCTGTGTGAAAGGCCATGTGGAGACACAGAGAAACACACAGGGAGGAAGTCCACGTGGGAGACACAGGGATTGCAGTGGCACATCCACCAGCCAAGGACACCGAGGATCACAGCCACCAAAAGCTGGAAGAGGCCAGAGGATCCGCCTCGAGAACCTCCGTGAGCAGAGGGCCCAGCAAGGCTTCGATTTCAGACTTCTCCCCTCTGTGGGGAGAACTGGGAAAGGATAAATTTCTGCTGTTTTCTGTCACTGAGCCTGTGGGAATTTGTTACAGAAGCCCCTGAGAATGAACAAGGTGGTAAAATTATATTTTAAAAAGGCAAGAAAATGATGAAAGTTAGGATAGTAGTTGACTCTACAGGTTAATAGGGGGCGGTGTATTCAGGTGGGGAACACATAGAAGGTTCCAAGGTCCTAAAACCTGGAACCTGGGTAGATATTATGAAGTTATTCACTTCAGCAATACTGTTATGTGCTGTATACACTCATCAGTATGTATTAATATGACAAATCTAATGATTTTTAAAATGGTCATCCTGGGTGTTCCAGATATATTTATCTATTTAATATGTTTTTAAGGCATCCATCTCATAATCTCTTAAAGAATCTCCTAGTTCCTTGAAGACACAGTAATGGTGTCATCCGGTGGTACAAAAGGAATGCCACTGGGCCTCTTGAGTGGGCAGCACTATGCCACAGGCCCTCACGACTCCACTCTCAAGGCCACTCTCCACAGTTTCTGTTCTCTCTCCTGGCATCTGTGGTCCCTTCTCTGAGGAGTGAGGCTTTCTCAGGAGCCCCTTTGCAGGGGCTGGAGTCAAGGCTGTGAACGTCGGAGTGCATTGGCACACGGATAGAGAACACGCCTCTAAACAGTGTCGTAGGTCTGGCTGGAGATGACTGGATGTTCAGTTATCTCTCTTATTTTTTAAAAAAAACAGCTTTCTTGAGGTAACACTGACAGACAATAAACTGCATAAATTTAGAGTTTGGTATTTTGACAATGGCTATGTACACACCCATAAAACCATCACCATAGTCAAGGTAATGAGCTCATCCCTCATTCCCCAAAACTTCCTTTTGTAATCTCTTCTGCTGGCTCCTGCCTCATGTCATATCTAAGAAACTATTGCCTGATCCAAGATTACAAAGAATAACATCCATTTGTCTAAGACTTTAATAGTTTTAACTTTCACATTTAGACCTTCGATCCATTTTGAGCTAATTCTTGTATATGGTGTGAGGTAGGGTTCAACCTTTATTTGTTTGCATATGGATATCTGGTTGCACCAGCACCATTTGTTGAACCCTGTTTTTTCTCCATCAAATTAACTTGACATTTTTGTTAAAAATCAATTGATTGTAAATGTGAAGATTTATTTCTGGACTTTCAATTCTATTCCATTGGTCTATAAAGTCTGGCTTTATGCCAGTAGCATCTGTCTTAATTACTGTGACTTTGTAATAAGTTGTGAAATGGAAAAGTGTGAGTACTCCAACTTTGTTTTTTTTCAAGATTACTTTGGCTATTCTGGGTCCCTTACATTTCAGTAAGAATTTTAAGATCAGCTTGTCGATTTCTGCAAGGAAACCAGCTGGGATTTTGATAGGGATTTTAGATCTCCAGATCAATTTGGGAAGTGCTGCCATCTTAATAATGTTAAGTCTTTCAGTCCATGAACATGGATGTGTTTCTATTTATTTAGGTCTTTTAAAATTTCTTTCAACAATGTTTTATAGTTCTTAGTGTGCAAGTCTTGCACTTCTTTTGATAAATTATCCCTAAATATTTTATTATGTTGATGCTGTTGGAAATGGACTTTTATAAAAAGCATTTTGGGGATGTTAATTTCAAGTATTTATAAATATAATTGGTTTTTGTATATTGATCTTGTATGCTACAACATTACTGAACTCATTTAATAATTCCAATAGTTTTTTAGTGGATTCCTCAGGATTTTATGCATAAAAGATTATGCTATCTGAAAATAGAAATAGTTTTACTTTTTCCTTTCCAATTTGAATGCTTTTTGTTTCTTTTCATTAATTTCCCTGGCTATAACCTTCAGTACAGTGTTGAATAGAAGTGGACAGAGCAAATATCCTTGTCTTATTACTGATTTTAGGGGGAAAGTACCTAGTCTTTCACAATCAAGTGTGTTAGCTGTGGGCTTTCCATAGACGCCCTTTAGGAGGATGAGGAAGTTTCCTTCTATTCCTAATTTGATGTTTTTAATGAAGGGATGTTATATTTTGTCAAATGCTTTTTCTGCATCTATTTAGGTGACTGCAGGTTGTGTCCTTCATTCTACTGATATAGTGTATCCATCAATTGATTTTTGAATGTGAAACTAGCCTTGCTTTCCTTGAATAAATCCCACTTAGTCATGGTGTATAGTCCTTTGTATATATTGCTAGATTCAGCTTCCTAGTATTCTATTGAGGAATTTTATGTCTGTGTTCACAAGAGTTATTGGTGTGTAGTTTTATTTTCTTGTGATGTTTTTGTCTGGTTTTGGAATCAGGGTAATGGCCTCATAGAATGAGTTGGGAAATGTTCTGTCCTATTCTGTTTTTTGGAAGAATGTGTGAAGAACTGGTTGTAATTCATCTTTAAATGTTTGGTATATCTTATCAGTAAAGATATCTGGGCCTGGGCTTTTATTTGGGATAATATTTTGATTACTAATTCAATTTGTTTACTTGGCATAGGCATATTCAGATGTTCTATTTCTTCTTGAGTTGATTTTAGTAGTTTGTGTGTTTCTAGAAATTTCATCTAAAGTATCTAATTTGTTGCCATACAATTGTTCATAACATTGCATTATTATCCTTTTTATTTCTATAAAGTCAATTCTAGAATTTCCATTGGGTATATTTTTATAATTTCTAAATTTTATTGGTATTTTCTATTTTATGAGACATTGTCATCATAGCTTCTTTTACTACTTTAATCATGGTTTCATTTGGCTCTTTGAATAATATTTTAATGGTTATTTTGAAGTCTTTGTCTGATAATCTAACATCTGGGCCCTCCCACAAGCATGTTCTGTTGCCTACTTTTTTCCTTTGTGTATGAGTCACACTTCCATGTCTCATGATTTTCTGTTAAAAACTGGACATTTTAGGCAATAGATTATAGTAACTCTGGATACCGAGTCCCTTCTCCCTCTCCAGGGCTTGTTTTTGTTGTGGTGGTCTTGTTTATTCGTTTAGTAACCAGACTGAAGTGTTCTAGTGAAGTCTATATTCCCATAGTCTCACCCAACCTGGGATGACAGTGCTTTTACCAGGTACCTCTTTGATGGCCTCTTTCTTCCATCGCTGTTAAGCTCTCTGCCTCCCTTGGCATCAAACCCAGCTGTTAGGCTCCATTAATTGATGGTGGATACTTTGTTATTAATAGTTTTTGATAACATCCTAGGGAATGAGTTTCTCCACAGTCTTATCCAGTTGATTTTATTTAATCCCCCAATTATCAGGGATAACTTTTGGATTTTTTTCTGACCTAGTTTCTCTGGCCTTTCCTGGTAAACTAGGTGGCCTACAGTTTAGCTTGTTATTTACAGAGTTATCAGCCTCTTCTTTGCCTACTAACAAAATCTCCGTTGTTTTTCAGACAGTCATTGGACTTGAATTTGCCCACACTATTTTAAATAAAGTCAGTTCCTCAAGAAGGACCTTCAGAGCTTTGGAGCTCTGTGCTCTCATGGGTGGCCTTTCCCCCTAAGAAAAATGTCCATAACATTCTTCTTGTCACTGGGTGGAATGGTAGCCTCTGATCTTCCTGATTTGAGTGGGGAACCTATGCCCCATAAATGAGCGAGGGTGAGAGCAGTCAGAGCCTCAATACTCTCAGCCTGCTGTACCTGGGGTAGAGCCTCCACCTATGAGTTAGGAGGTGGAAGAAAAGATTCCCCAACTTCTCAGAAGCACTGTCTGGAATTTACTGTGTAACTCAGAGTTGGAGGAGATGATAAGTATTGGTGGCTTGCCCCTCCCACTGAGATACCATGTATTAGTTTTCTATGACTACTGTAAGAAATCATCACAAACTTGGCGTCTTAAAGCAACAGAAATTTATTCTGTCATAATTCTGGAGGCCAGAAGTCTGAAATCAGTGTCACTGGGCTAACATAGAGATGCTGGTAGGATCACAGTCCCTCTGGGTGCTCAGGGAATGAGTCCATTCCTTGCTTCTTCCACCTTCTGGTGGCTGATGACTTTCCTTGGCTATGGCAGCATCATCCAATCTCTGCCCCCTGGTCACACTGGCTCATGTCAAATCTCTCTCTGCCCCTCTCTCATAGGGCATTTTTAAGGGCACTTAAAGCCAACTCAGATCATCCAAGATGATCTCCTCATCTCAAGATCTTTGACTTAATCACATTTGCAAAGATCCTTTCTCCTTACAAGGTAACATTTACAGGCTCCAGAGATTAGGACCTGCTATCTTTGGGAGACCACTATTTTGTATACCAATCTGCCCTTTGCCTACAAAGATTCACATGTAATCTTTATGAGATGCCCCCATCTCACATACAAATGCATTCACCTTGTCCCAACAGCCTCAATTTATTACAGCATCAACTTGAAATCCAAAAAATCTCATCTAAATCTCGTCAGCTCAAAAGTCCCAAGTTCCATCATCTAAATTATGTATGGGTGAGACTTGGTGTATTAAGATACTTCAGAGAAACAACCACTAGGATGGATGGATGGATGGGTAGATGGATAAATAGACAGGTGAGAGGGGATTTACTATGGGAATTGCAGGTGGAGGCCGAGAACTCCCATAGGAAGCTGTATGCAAGCTGGAGAACCAAGGAAGCCAGCATCCTGGATCTGTTCAAGTCCAAAGGCCTCAGAACCAGGGAAGTGGATGGTGTGACTCTCAGTCCAAGGCCAAAGGCTTGAGATCCTGGGAGGCTGCTGGTGCAAGCCTCAGGGTTCCAAAGCCAGAAGACCCGGTGTTCTGACATCTAAAGGCAGGATAAAAAGGGTGTCCTGGCTCCAGATGAGAGAGAGAAAATTTGCCTTTCCTTTGCCTTTTTGTTCTATTTGGACTCTCAACAGATTGAATGGTGCCCACCCATCTTGGGTGAAAATGAATGTTCCTTACTTAGTCAACTGATTCAAATGCCAATCTCTTCCAGAAACACCCTCACAGATGTATCTAGAAACAATGCTTTACCAGTGATCTGGGTATCCCTTCATCCAGTCAAGTTGACACCCAAAATCAACCATCCCATTTGATATGATCCAGCCTGTGGCAAAATTCCTCTTCATCTGTGGACCTTTGAAACTAGAGAATAAGTTATCAGTTCCAAAATACAATCATGGGAACAACTATAGCATAACAGTTACAGACATTCTCACCCCCAAAAAGGGAAAATTAAAGGAAGAAAGAGGTCACTGGCCCCAAGCAATGGTAAAACCCAGCAGAGTAAAATCCATTAGGTTTCAAGGCCTAGGGATAATCCTCTGTGGCCCGAGGCTCTGTCCACTGGATCCAGCCCGTGCACCTGCAGCTCTGGCCTCTGTCCCCATGGTTCCAGCCTCTGGGCCCATGGCTCTGTGCTTGGAGCGATCCACCCTTTCTTCTGGAAGGGTAACACATGTTTGAATCTGAGTGGTTTTATCAGTCTATCTCCTGCCAGTAACTTTGAGGGCTCTGGCAGCCTTCTTTCATTTTTTTTTCCAGTCTCTATTCCTTTTAGTCAAAGCTAGCAGTGTTTTTGTTGGTACAACATTTTCAAAAGCCTTGTGGGTCTCACACTTATGCCATGGGGATTCATGCCATCAGACAAGAGGGTCTTTCATAGATCTTTCCTTGATAATCCATCTGTATTTCTGGCTTCTGCTAAGATTGAGTGGATCAATGGGCCAGATGCCTAATCTCTATTGTTCAAGAGTGGTGTTAGTGAAAATGGCAGAGTCCCTCAGGTCTGTCTGCTATTTCTCTATAGAAACAGCAAATAAAGTGGCAGCATCCTTTGGAATTCACTATTTTCAAACTCTAGACACTAATCAAACTGCAGGTTTACAGCAACCAGGTGAACAGTTCATCAAGGAAAAATGCAGCTGACTCTTAGTAGAAGAGCTTTGTGGGGTTTTTACTTGCCTTGGCACCGTCCTCCCTCCTCAGTTTGGTGTTCACCTTAAAGACAACAACCCACTATTCCTGGTGTGAGAGGGAACAGACCTTGTTCTCAACAAAATTGTGAGCATTTGCTCCATCCCCTGGGACACCCTAATGGACTGCTGCTGCAAAGGGCTTGCTTTTATTTTGCCTGAGTCAGAACTCTCTCAAGGTGGAAAGGTTATCCACACAGTGGGAATTTATCAAAAACATTTAAAAGCAAATGTATTAGCTTCTGCTGCCTAAGAGAAGGGCTAACAGTTGGGGCAAAAAATAGACACACCAAAAAGTCTTGGGAAGAAAGGCTGGGAGTGAGATGCTTTGGGGAGTAAGAGCTCTGAGAAGCTGTCGCAAACTCCTGGGAACCTGGACTGCCCAGGCAGGCTGCATGTCAGAAAAGACTAGAGAAGACCTCAAGCCCACTCCTCTGGCTGTTCCTCAGACTCTGAGCAAGCAGAAAGTAAGGACTGAGGCAGACTTCAACTTCCCCACTTAGTGTTGAAGGTGTGCCCCACCATGACCCCACCGGTAGAAACTGGGAGGTTTTGGGTTTGGATTGGGTTTTGTTGTTGTTGTTCCAAGTGTTTAAGGAAATATCTGTTGAATCACCAGCTGACCACTAGCCTAGATGAACGGAGAGTTCAGGGGGTACACACAAAAAGAACACAGACTTTACAAAAATCATTGCAGGAAAGTCACTAAACAAATAATAGCAACCCTAATACACAGCAACAAATCTAGGGAGAGGGGAAAATCTGATTCCCAGAGTTGCCACATTATAATATCCAAAATCTTTACTATTTTTTAAAAAAATTACGAGGCATGCAAAGAAACAAGAAAATATGGCCCACAGCAGAAAAAAATAAATAGAATGCTTCTTCGAGGAACCCTAGACATTGGACTTGCCATTCAAACACTTTGAACCCATTATTTAAAATAGCTCAAAGAGCTAAAAGAAACAAACCATATACAAAGAACTAAAGGAAAACATGAAACAATCTTTTACTCCATGAAGTGGGTATAGAAGATAACCACTGCCCACACACTGTGCAAAAACCTCCAAGTAGTTTATCTCTCCGCCTGTATTAGTCTTGCTCCAGGACAGGATGTCTTTGTTGTTTGTCATCCTTTAAATCATACTAGTTGTGCATCAAAAGAAAGGAGATCTGGACCAGGGTCCTGAGAATGACATCTTCCTCCTCTTGGAGCTCTGGCCCTGTGGAACCTTGCAGTGTTGGAGCAGAGCCTCAACATCACCCTCACTGAAGGGTGTTTGGAGTCCTGGAGGGTCCTCTTCCTGCACATCAGGATTCAGAAAAGAGTGTACCTTTTACTGAAAATCTACGGGTGACAAGAGTTGACCTAAAGACTTGAGGTTTCTGCATTGCCGATGTGGTTGGATGAGTGGTTAAAATGGCTCTCCCGCTCACTGTGCCTGCTGCTGCCAAAAGTTCCACCCTGCCTCGGGAAGCACCAGGAGCACGAGGCAGTGGACTTGTCTGCTGAATCCTTCCAAACAAAAGCATTTTCCTGACAAACATGACCTCCTGCCTGTAATCACGTCCTCTCCAGTCTGGAGAATCGATGAACTCTAACCCACCTGACGCAAGGAAAACAGGTCTGCAGGAGACACGCAGGCATTTCTTCCTTTTTGGGGAAGCGGGGGGTGGGTGGGGGGCCAACTTGAAATGAGTTTGATGTGTAAAAAATGAGGGAATAG
>CM052446.1:350800-388872 GCA_028533085.1 Varecia variegata | reverse complement strand
GCTCTTTCTCAGGCTGGTCTCGAACTCCTGAACTCAAACCATCCGCCCGCCTTGGCCTCCCAAGTGCTAGGATTACAGGCGTGAGCCACCACGCCCGGCCAAGGAGATAGTTTTTGTCAGAGAAGCCTCAGAAGGAATGGGCTGCCCGCCACAGGATGAGTTCCCTTCCAGCAGGGGTCCAGCAGTGCCTGGACGCCTCTGAGGCAGAAAGGCTGTAGCTCGATCTGTGTATGTAACATAGGGCCAGCCTGGAGAACCCTTAAGTGAGTTATAGATATGCTCGGTAGGGAGCAATACCCCAAGATTAACCATCGGAGATGGGGGCACGTGCCTCAGGGAGGGGAAGCAGAGCCTCTCCCATTCTCTGACCCTCAGACCTCACCCATCCCCACAGCACAAGGATGAAGGTCCCTCCTGTGGCAAACATGCTTGTTCTTGCCCTCAGCACCTGCTTTTGTTTGGGGCTGCGATGTGCTCAGCTTCAGCTGTTGGAATCATGTTTGGCTCAGTCTAGTCATGGCAATTGAGCTGTCCCTTGTCAGACACTAGCTTTCCTAGACTCTCTTCCAGTCTGATGTCGCCACGTGACCACAGTAGCCAAAGTTCTGGTCAAGATAAGGAGAAGCCATTGGCAATGAGGCTTTGGCTTTCTGCAAACAGGGGGAGGTGGAAGAAGACATTTTGCTGGTGCCATCCCTTCCCTTCCTGATGTGTGTGATGCCTGGAGCCACAGCAGCCATCCTCAAGCCATGAAGGAAAGGCGAGAAGAATGTAGAGATAGTGACTCTGGGCCTCACAGAGTTCACTGCAAAACAACCTGGAGCCTCCCACCTCCCCATCTCTCGTGAGGTTAGATTGTTAGTGTCTTCAGTGTTTAGGCCTGGGGTTGGCAAATTATGGCCCCAGGTGGGTTTGACTCCCGAGCTCTGTGTCCCTGCAGGCCACACTCGGTCCAAATCCCTGCCACGACACCACCAGGTCTGAAGTAGAGTCGGGGCTGGGAGCCCCCACCTGCTCCGTCCATGCTCTGGGCTGGCTCAGGAGAAGACAGGGCCCACCCTGGCTGTGCCCCAACCTGTCTGCATGATCGCTGGGGGAGGCAGGCTCTCTGGGCCCGAGTCACCCACCTAGGAGCAGAGAAGGGTCTGGATGTGTGCTCAGGGGCTCCACTGGGACAAAGGAGGGAGTGGAAGGTGTGTCACCTACCCCAGGGATGGGATTGGAGGGTGCACCGGGCCTGCACAGGCCAGGTGAGCAGGGTCCTTCCATGGGCCCAAAGCAGAGTCCCAGGAGCCAGAGGTGGTGGCCCCCATGTAAGGAGCCACGAGGGAGGAGGAGAAAGAAGGGCAACAGAGTGAGTTCTTGAGGCCCTTGATTAACCCGCCCAGGGAGAGGTGTGTGTAGAGCGGGGCTGTGGCGTCTGTGTGCTGAAGCCTGGAAGACAGAGGTGTTCAGTGTCCCTGCTCATGACTGTCCAGTCAGCCAAGCCCCACACCAGCCGGGGCTGGGTGGCCAGACCATGATCTCCACAGAGCTCAGTTCAGGGGCTCCAGGGCAGGGCCCAGGTCCTCCTCCAGCCCCCTTCCCCCACTGTGCAGGTCAGCAGGGCCTTCTGGCTGCATGAAGTCATAGCCTGTTCAGCTCTGGTCCTTTGTGGCCTTCCCTGATAGCTCGCCAGGAGAGGAAGCCCTTTCCCAAGGCCCCATATCATGAGGTCTGTGCCTCCCTGAAGTCAGGCTCCCCCTGGGCAGCCCCGGCAGGTCTCTGCCCTGCTACGGGAATCGGGGTCTGCAGGAGCTGGCAATGCGGGCACAGGAGTGGCATCCCAGCTCACCCCACCCTGGCGGGGAACAGGCCTGGTCAGCCTGCTGCCTCTAGATTCCAGATTCTCCAAGGAACTGAATCGCAGCTGGGGGTGGCTGAAGCAGGAGGCTTCCTTGGGCAAATATGGAGGGGGTATTTTTAGGTTTCGCTGTGTATTTTTCTTATGAAAAATAAGAAAATATTTTTAGACCAAATTCATCCTGAGCAGCAACACGTGGCTTCTGGCTAATTATGCTATTAATCAGCAGGCCTAGGACAGCGTGGGCAAGTGAGTGAGGAGCACACCGACGCCACTCCACCAGCTGGGACATGCAGGAAGGCCGAAGTCCCACAGGGCAGAGACCACACGGAATCCCAGGCACGTGAGTCTGCAGGGAAACCCGAGCAGCCCAGCGAGCGGCGGCCCCACCAGTGCAGATGCCCCAGGAGAAGGAGAAAGGTGCAGCAGTCCAGGAGTCGGGAGAGAGAGCTCAGCAGGGCTCGTCCCCTTCCTCTGCGGCCACCTGCACTGTGCTCCCCAGCTGTGCAGAAGGCACAAGCCTGGGAGCCACAGGGCCCAAGGCTCCAGAGGCACAGCACATGGGGATGTGAGTCATGCCCTGGGAGAGGGCACCCGCTGAGGTGGGGCTGCAGTCCCACCAGGGTCCCTGCATTCCCAGACTCAGGGCTGCTGCCTTTTTCCAGTTCATACGAAGTCCCCATAGGGGTCAGGAACCTGCAAGGCCATTCCCAGCCCGCCCTGCTGGGTGACCATGGTGGGTGAGGCTGCACCTCAGGACTCACAGTGTAGCCGCTCACCCAGAACTCCTCCAGGACCCAGCACATCTAAAATCACCTGGGTTTGCCCCGTGCGCCGACACCCAGAAAAGGCAGTGAGGAGAGAAAGCTCACGGCCCAGCTTTGGGTGGCTTCAGCCAGCGCAGGGAAATGTCCTAGCGCTCAAAGACATCGCAATCCCTGCGCAGTCACAAGTCGGCTGCCTGAGCCCAGCCTGGGAGTGTCAGGCGGGCCCTTCTCCCCAGTTTCTCTCTGCTCCATTGGACTCAGAGATCTCAAGTCTCTGAGGTCAAAGCCCCCTCTGTGCACCCTCTACAGCTTGCCCCCTGTTCTGTGACCCAGCCTCCCTTCTGTGCCCCTGGAAAGCCCCAAGTCACCTTTGATTCCACCTCGTCCTCGGGCCCGTGGGCGCCGCTAACCTTGCCGGCTCCCCCGCCCACCCACAGCGCCTTCTCTCCATCCTGTGCCCTAAACCTGCCGCCACTCAGGCCTCTGTGAGGCAGCCCGCCTGGGCTCCTCCTTCCAGCCTGTTGCACCCATGGGCACCTCAGCTCCCCAGGGCATGGAAGGCCCTTCCTGAGAAGTGACAGCCTCCCCAGGGCTGGCAGTGAGCTGGGCCAGGGATTCTAGGTGCTCCACTTAGGGGCTGACTCCTGGGCCCAGATCCGGGCAACCTGCTGCAGGGTCAAGCTGCAGAACCCTCTGTGCCTCGTTTTCCTTTGCTTGTGACAGAGGGAGAGCAGAGCCTCCCTGGAAGGGTTGACTGAGCCTTAGGGGAGGGTGTTCTGCCCACACGCTTGTTCTCAGCCTGGCTGAGCACGGCAGGCACTGGGCAGAGCCAGGGACCGGCACTCCTGACAGGTGCAGCTGGGATTCATGGGAACGGCAAAGTGCATGCTATGTCGTCTGAATGTTTGTGTCCCCCCCAAATTCCCATGTTGAAATCCTAACTCCCAAGGTGAGTAAGAGGTAGGGCCTTTGGGAGGTGACTAGGTCATGAGGGTGGAGCCCCTGTGAATGGAATTAGTGCCCTTATAAAAAGGACCCCAGAGAGCTTCTTGGCCAACCCCACGAGGACATAGGAGAAGGTGCCATCTGTGAACCATGAAGCAGTTCCTCACCAGACACTCCATCTGCCAGCACCTTGATGTTGGGTTTCAGCCTCCAGAACTGTGAGATAAGCCACTCAGTCTATGGTATTCTGTTGTGACAGTCTCAGGGACTAAGGTAGTAATGAACTTTCTCCCTATAGATATTCTTTCTCGGTTTAAAAGGAAAAATAGAGTAAACAAGATCTCAGTGGCTATTCTGAGTTTTGAGGGGATACATATTTTGGAACAAAATGACCCACAACTCCAACATACCTGGCAGTGGTTACCAGACTGCAGTCTCTCCACGACTGAGCAGTGAAGGCAGCCTTCCCAGCCATTGGCAGGCTGTCCCTTCTCCGTGGACAGCAGCAGGTTCCGTACTGGGAGGCTGGGTCTCTGAGAGCAGCCCCTGGCTCCAGAGGGTCAGGAGGGAGGCACCAGCACAGCTCGGCCTGTCCCCGGGTAAGCCAGGGACTCCCACAGCCGACTGGGCTCTTTGTGCCACAGCGCAGGGCGGGAGACTGGGATGGGTAATCAGTGTCGTTTCTATTTTTTCTTTTGCTCCCTGCACCCAAGAACGGGGCGTTTGGATTTTTCAAAAGGTCTCTGTTAAGAGTATTTTGGCTGGCAAGGGTGGGGGTTGCTGAGACAGAGAGGGTAGAGCTGGGGCAAGACCGCCCAGGTCGCTGTACGGGTTACACGGAGCTGGAGGAAGCACCTGCTTGTCAGGTGCTGGCCTGGGTGGGGCCGGGTAAATCAGAGCCTCCCTTGCCCCAGCACATGGCTGGTGGCCATCTCTCTCCTCCCCAGACAGTGCCAGAGCCTCCTTCCTTTGCTTTGCCTTTGCCGGCACCCTGAACCCTGAAGAGTGCTCAGCCTGTGAGGCCTGGCTACTGCTTCCTTCCTAGTGAAGCTTTGCCCCAGACTGCAGATGCCCCAGACATGCCGACGGCTGCCAGTGAGGTTCATCTGCCCCCGCTGGTGCTCGGACCCCTGTCCCCTCCTCAGCCCGAGGCCTCTGAAGCCCATGTTAACAGGGACCTGATTTCTTGCTGGGGCCACTGTCCCTGGGCCCAGTCTGGCACTATTCTGGCCTGTCCCAGCCCAGCTGGAGAAGGTGGGCGAGCCACCACTCACCCCCGCCCATAACGCAGCAGGTCCCTGCAGCCTGACCGAAAATAGCCTGGGCTGGGAAACCAGAGCGATGACAAGGATGATGTGGCCCAGCTGTTGGGAAGGCAGCAACCTCAGCTCCTCCCTGCTGTGCAAATTCAGCTCCAGCCCCATGTCCCTGGAGAGGTCTCTGCCTCTGCCGCAGCCCTCCACGTGGGCTCACCAAGTATCCGCCGTGGCCACCTCCTTCGGGCGTGGAGCGCACCGTGAGATAGAGAGCAGCAGCAGGGGGACTAGGGCGACGCTGTGGGGAAGGAAACGGGACCAGACAGAGGCGCTGGGGTTTGGAAGATGGGAACTCGGGGATGAGTGGTATCCGGGTCTGGCATCAGTCAGTGAGAAGTGACTGAGGCCCCCGGGCAGTGGGCCTGCGGAATGGCCTCCCACCCTCTGTGTGGCCCCTTCATGCTCGGCCCCGTTGTCCTGGGGACGCCCGAGCTCGGTCCCCGCCTTTGCGCCTCTGTGTCCTTGGCCTGGACAAGCTCTTCCTCCAGAACCCGCAGGGCTCCCTCTTCCCTCCGCGGGCCCAGTCCAGTGTCTGCCACTCAGGCAGGCTTGTCCAGGGCACCCCTGCTCGTTGCACCCCACCCCGGGTGCCTCCTAGCGCTTCGCCCCTGAGAAACACGCACCTCTGTTTCTTACTCGGCTCTGCGCCTCGC
Organism: Varecia variegata; assembly: GCA_028533085.1. Lineage (NCBI taxonomy): Eukaryota > Metazoa > Chordata > Mammalia > Primates > Lemuridae > Varecia > Varecia variegata. The sequence continues at coordinate 383,348 of CM052446.1, read as the reverse complement.
AAGCTTCTGCAGGGCAGGGACTCGGAGTGCTGCGCCCAGTGCTGTGTCCCGGCCACCAAGACGGTGCCTGGCACACACCAGGTGCCAATAAGCATTCACTGTATGAATGGATGAGAGAATAGAAAAGGCCATAAATGGCATTTACTTAGCCATGTGTTAAAAATAAAACATTAATTTACCCCGGTATCATGATCTAACTTCATCGGAAGGAAGTGGAGAGGGAAGTGTGTGGGGGTGGGGAAGCGGGTGTCTGGGAACCAAACCCTCGTCTTTGGGAAGAAGTCGGTCACCTAGTTAACACTGAAAATAGAAAAACCAAGAACCTGAAGTGTAAGCATTTTACTTAAAATCATAAAAATAAATGCCACAGGGAACAGCCAACGGACTTAAATGGAACTCTTCTAGGGATGGGCCCCTTGGTTAGGGCAGGGACTGCCGTTTTTCTTCCTCAACCTTGGAATACGTTAAAATGTTTTAGGCAATGTACACATATTGTTTGGATGAAGTTTAATAATTAAGTCATAAAAGATGACCTCGGATGCTTTATAAGATCTCATTAAATTCACAGATTGGTTTAATATTGTTAAATCTTCTAGGCAATTTTTTAGTGCTTTTTAAAAAATTAAGTTAAACTTTTTATTTTGAAATAATTGTAGATTTGCATGCAGTTCTAAGAAATACTGGAGGGGGCCAGGCACAGTGGCACATGCCTGTAATCCCAGCACTTTGAGAGGCTGAGACGGGGGGATTGTTTGAGGCCAGGAGTTCGAGATCAGCCTGAGCAACAAAGCAAGAACCCGTCTTACAAGAATAAAAGAAAAAAGAAAACTTAGCCAGGCGTGGTGGCATGCGCCTGTACTTCCAGCTACTTGGGAGGCTGAGGCAGGGGGACTGCTTGAGCCCAGGAGTTTGAGGCTGCAGTGAGCTATGATGACGCCACTGCACTCTAGTCCCAGGCAACAGAGAAGAACCTGTCTCAAAAAAAAAAAAAAAAAAAAAGGAAGAAAGAAAAGAAAAAGCAAAGAAAAGAAAAGAAAGAAAGAAAAAAAGCAAAAGAAATAATACAGAATACAGAGAGATCTTTTACCTAGTTTCCTCCAGTGGTGACACCTTGTGAAACTATATACTACAATGTCATGACCAGGATGTTGACATTGATACAGTGGTGAGATGAACATTTCCATTGCCACAAGGGTCCCTCAAGCAGTCCTTTCATAGGCACATGTAAGTCTCCACCAAGCTCCCTCAAGGAGAGGAGTTCCCTGTCCCTAACCCCTGGGAACCACTATGCTATTAATTTCTCCATTTCTATAATGTTGTCATTTCAAGAATGTTATATAAATGGAGTCTTATAGTATGTAACCTTTTGCAACTAGCTTTTTTCACTCAGCATGGTTCTCCGTAGGTTCATCCAGGTTGATGAATGTAACAATAGTTTGGTCCTTTTCATTGCTGACTAGTATTCCACCATGTGGATGTGCCACGGTGTGTTGAACCATCCACTCATTAGAGGACATCTGGGGTGTTCTCAGTTTTCAGCTACTACCCAAAAAGCTGCTATGAACTTTCACACACAGATTTTTGTGTAAACTTAAGTTTTCATTTCTCTGATATAAATGCCCAGGAATGGAGTTGCTGGGTCATATGGTAGCTGCATGCTTAGTTTTTAAGGAAACTGCCGAACTTTTTTCCAGAGTGGCTGTAACCATGAACATTCTCACTAGCAATGCACACGTGATCCAGTTTCTCTGTATCCTTGCCCACATTTGGTGGTGTCACTACTTTTTTTTTTTTTTTAATTTTAGCCATTCTGATAGGTATGTAATTGTTTTAATTTACATTTCATTGGTGGTGAACATCTTTTCATGAGCTTTTTGTCATTTCTTTATTGAAAGGTCTCTTCATGTCCTTTGCCCATTTTCTAACTGGATTTTTAAAGAATTGTTGTCTTGAGAGTTTTAAGATATATTTTAGACTATTTCTTTGTCAGATACGTGGTTTGTAAAAGTTTTCTCTGAATCTGTAGCTGGTCTTTTCATTTTTTTAATAGGATCTTTTGCAGAGCAAAGGGTTTTCATTTTACTGATGTCCAACTTCTCAGCTTTTGCAGGCTGTGCTTTTGGTGTCATGTCTAAGAACATTGTGCCTAGTCCTAGACCCTGCAAGTTTTCTCTTATGCTTTTTCTAAAAGTTTTATAGTTTTGCGTTCTACATTTAAATCCATCATCCTTTTTAAGTTAATTATTTTTTTCTCAGGTGTGAGATTTGGGTCAAAGTTCAGGCGTTTTTCTTTGGTTGGTAGGTTGGTTTTTTTGGGTTTGGTTTGGTTTGGTTGCCTATGAATGTCTGACTTCTCCAGCAACTTTTGTTGAAAAGATTGTTTTTTCTCCATTGAATTACTTGTGCACCTTTGTCAAAAATCAGTTGGACATATTTGTGTGGGTTTATTTCTGGGTTCTCTATTCTATTCCACTCATCTATGTAACTAACCCTCCAGCAATAGCACACAATCTTGATTACTACGGCTATGTAATGAGTCTTAGCATCACACAGTAGACTGATTCTCCCCACTCGGTTCTTTCTCAGAATTGTTTTAGCTATTTCAGTTCCTTTGCATTTCCATATAAATTTTAGAATAATGTCTATATCTTCAAAAAATCTTGTTGGGATTGATAGGAATTGTGTTAAACCTGAAAACCAATTTAGGGAGAATTGATATCTTCCCATATTGAGTCTTCCGATCCATGAACACAGTATGTCTCTTCATTTATTTACATCTTCTTTGGTTTCTTTCAGTGGCATTTTATAGTTTTTGGCATACATGTTCTGAACATACTTTGTTAGATTTATAACTAAGTATTATGCTTATTTTAGTTAGTGTAAACGGTATTATATTTTTAATTTCAGTGTCCCTGTGTTCATGCTCGTGTATAGAAATATACTGATTTTTGTTATTGTTTATCTTGTATCCTGAGACTTTGCTGAACTCACTTATTAGTGCTAAGAGGTGGTTTTGTTATTTTGTGGGTTTTTTTGTAGATTTCGTGGAGTTTTCTAGGTAAACAATCATGTCATCTGCAAACAGGGGCAGTTTTATTTCTTTCTTCCCAGTCTGACTGCCTTTTATGTCCTTCTCTTGCCTTACTGCACTGTCCAGAATCTCTAGTAGTATGTTGAATAGAAGTGGCAAGAGTGGGCATCCTTGCTTTTTTGCTGATCTTGGGGGAAATCATCAGTCTTTCACCGTTAAGTATAATATTAATTGTAGATTTTTTGTAAATGCTCTTTATCAAGTTGAAAAAGTTCTCTGTTGTTATTTTTATGAGTTTTTTTTTTATCATGAACAGATGTTGAATTTAAAATGTTTTTGTTTTCATAAAATACACATAACCTAAAATTTACCATTTTAAGCATTTTAATCTGTACATCCAATGACATTTAGGACAGTCCCAATGTTGTGCAACCATCACCACTCTGTAGTTCCAGAACATTTTTATCACCCCAAAAGGGAACCCCATACTCATTAAGTGTCTCTCAGGGTGTTGAATTTTGCCAAACACTTTTTCTTCCTCAATTGATATGCTCATGTGATTTTCTTTTCTTTAGCCTCTTAATAAGATGGATTACACTGACCGATTTTCACATATTGAAATTTTCTTTGTATCCCTGGAATAAACTCCACTTGGTCATGATGTATAATTATTTTTATATATTGCTGAGTTCTATTTGCTGATATATTGTTAAGTATATCTATCTATCTACTCATGAGGAATATTGCCTGCAGGTTTCTTTTTTTATACTTAGTCTGCTTTTGCATCAGGGTGATACTAGCAATAGTATTGGGAAGTGTTTGCTCCTGGAGAAGACAGTGTAGAATTGGAGTTAATTTTTCTTTAAACATTTGGTACAATTCTCCAGTGATATCATTTGGACCTGAAGATTTCCTTTTTTGGAAGGTTTTGAATGATAAATTCAATTTCCCCGATAGTTATAGGGCTAGTATGTGTTTCATATTCAGTGGGTTGTGGTGGTTTTTTTCTTGAGGAATCCATCTACTTTATCTAAGTTGCCAAATGTGGAGTGTAGACTTGTCCCAGTATTCCCTTCATGTCCTTTGCTCCGGAGGGTCTGTAGTGATAGCCTCTGTCTCATTCATGATCCTGGGGATTTGTGTTTTCTCTTTTTTTCTTTGTCAGTCTTGCTTAAAATTTGTCAATTTTATTGATATTTTCAAAGAATCAGCTTTTTGTTTTATTGGTTTTTACTTATAGTTTTTTTCTTTTAAATTTCACTGATGTCTGCTGTTATTTTTACTATTCCCTTGCTTCTGCTTGCTTTAGGTTATTTTGCTCTTCTTTCTCTATGTTCTTGAGGTGTAAACATAGGTTAATGACTTAAGATATTTCCTCTTCTCCAAGGTAGACATTTAGTGCTACTCTCAGCAGTAAATCATACTCTCAGCATTATTGTAGATGTGCCCTACTAATTTTGATAGATTGCATTTTCATTTTTATTTAGTTCAATTTATGTTTTTTTTATATCCCTTGTGATTTCCTCTTTGATTCATGGATTATTTAGAAGTGTGTTATTTTGTTTTCAAATGTTTACCGATTTTCCTTTTACCTTTCTATTATTGAGTTCTAGTTTGATTTCATTGTAGTCAGAGAACATGCTATACATAATTTTTATGTTTTTGAGGTGTATTTTAAGGCCCAGGATATGATGTATCTTGGAATATATTCCACAGGCACTAGAAAAGAATATGTTTTCTGCTGTTGCTGCATGGGGTTTTCTGTAACTATTGAGTAGATCCTATTGTTTGATGGTGTTACTGAGTTCCTCTATATCCTTGATGATTTTCTGTCTGTAGTTCTATGAATTGTTGAAAGAGAGATGTTGAAGTCTCCAACCATAATTGTGGATTTGTCTATTTCTCCTTTCAGTTCTATCAGATTTTGCTTCACATATTTTTCCAGCTATGTTGTTTGGTACATACACATTTAGAATTGCTGTGTCTTCTTGGTGGATCCCCTCTATCCTTATATAATGTCCCTTTGCCTCTCTCTAGTAATTTCCTTTTCTTTAAAGTGTACTTTATTGGTATTAATATAGCTACTCCTGCTTTCTTTTGGTTGATATTTGCATGAGGTATCTTTTTCCATCATTTTACTTCCAAACTACCTGTATAATTATATTTGAAGTGAGTCTTTTTGTAGACAGCAAATATCTTGATCATATTTTTAAATCCATTCTGCCCATTCATCTCTGTCTGCTGATTAGTGTTTTTAGATGATTTGCATTTTACAAAATTATTGATATGTTAGGGCTTAAGTTGCCCATTTATTTTTGTTTCTGTTTTCTGTTTGTTCTCACCATTTTTAGTTTCTCTTAGGGTTTTTCCCCTTGCCTTCCTATGGATGAACATTTTTAAGCATTCTGTATTGATTTATCTATAGTGTTTTTGAGTGCATCTCTTTTTACAGCTTTTGCAATGGCCACTCTTATATTACTTTTATATACACAACTTAGTCTACTGATGTTAATATGTTTCTAGTTTAAGTGAAGTGTAGAAACCTTACCTCCCTTTAAGTAACTTTATTTTCCCATATCTGTAGTATAATTGTTTTAGTGTTTTCTCTATATGCATTCAGAAACACATCAGACAGGGTGATAATTTTCATGCAAGCTGTCAAGCATAATTTAGAAAACTGAAGCTGAGAAGGAAAATTTCTACCAATATTTTTACTCTTGCTATTTTCTTTCTTCCTTCCTGATGTTCCAAGAGTCCTTTTTTAAATATTTTCTTACTGTTTGGAGAACTTCCTTTAGTCATCCTTCTAGGGTAGGTCTGTGGCTGTCACATTCTCTTACTTTTCCTTCATTTGATGTATCTTGATTTCTCCTTTAGTCCTGAAGAATATTTTCATTGGATATAGAATTCTGAGTTGACAGTTCTTTTCTTTCAGTGCTCGGAAACTGCCACTTCCTCAGCCTCTGTGCTTTCTGATGACAAATGTGTTGTTCTAGCTGTTTTCCCATATAGGTAGTAGGGCATCTTTACTCTCCCACATGCTTTTAAGATTTTTTCTTTATCTTTAGTTTTCATAAATTGGACTGTGATGTGTCTTGGTATGGATTTCTTTGGGTTTTCTTGTTTGAGTAGCTTCTTGAAGCTATAAGTTTATATCTTTTGCCAAATTTGGGAAGTTTTCAGCCATTATATCTTTGAGTACTGTTGTAGGCCCACCTGTTTTTCCTCTCTGTCTGAGAATCTGACAAAATGAATTAGATATTTGGTTATAATCTCACAAGTTCCTGAGGTACTTTGTTTTCCTTTGCAGTCTGTTATAGCTCTGTTGTTCACATGAAGTAATTTCTATAGTTTTTCTTCAAGTTCACTGACTTGTTCCTTTTCATCACAATTCTGTAGTTGAGCTCAACTATTGTGTTATTTTAATTTTGGTTATTGTATTTTTTCAGTTCTAATATTTCCATTTGTTTCTTCTGTCTGTCTTCTGCTTCTTTGCTGAGACTTTTTGTTTTTGCATTTGTTTCAGATGTGCTTGCCATTGCTCACTGAAGCATTTTCGTGATGGCTGCTTTAAGATCTTTGTGGGATCATTTCAACATCCTGTCATCTCGGTGTTGGCATCTACGGATTGTCTCTTTCCTTCAAGGTGAATTCTTCTGGATCTTGATATGACGAGTGATTTTTGATTGAAACCTGGATGATTTGAGTATTATATTAAGAGACTCTGAACCTGGATGTAAGCCTCTGGCTGAGCTGGCTCCTGACACCACTCAGGCTGGGCGGGGGGGAAGTTCAGGTTCCCAGCTTGGCCTCCAGTGATGCCTCCTTGCTGCTGGGTGGGCCAGCAGCAAGGGGCACCCTGCCCCACCAGGCTGTGATGACAGCACCCCAGCTGGGAGGCAGGGAGCACCTGCTATTGCTCCCTGTGTGGCCTCCACCAACACCACAGGGTGGAGGGGCTAGTTACTGCCTGATGAGGACAAAGGTCCTGGCCCCACTCCGCTCATCTGACCCCACCTGGCAGGGGCTCGGGCACTTCATTACAACTGGCCAGGGGACATCCAGCCTCCCCTGTCGGCCTTTGATGGTGTGGGTGGGGATGAGGTCACCATTTTTTGTGTGGTGTTTGGCTGGAGCAGCTGGTTATTGTCTAATTTCACCCCTATTTTGCAGAATTTGAGAAGATGACCTTGTCCCAGGTCTCACGGCCGGGAGAAGCAGAGCTGTGCTGCTGGCATCTGGCACCCACGCGGCTATGTAAGCTCCCAGAGGAGGGGTGGCTCCCACAGCTACTGGGCAGGAGGCCTGCAGGGATTTGCACCTGGGAAGGGCAAGAAGCCAAAGACAAGCAGGAACAACCTGCCAGCTCCCTGCTGGAAACCCTCTTTGGGCCCCTGTCTCCTTCAGGAGGAAGTCCCACCTGCTCAGCCTGGCGTTCTGGCCCCTCTCAGCCTCTCCTGCACTTAGAAAGGAGCCCACGCCCCAGGCTGCAGGCTTTGCGGGCCTCACACCTTCCTGGCTCACTCAGCTCCATCTCGCTTGTCTTCTTCCTCCCCCCTGGAACACTCCAAACTAATTCCTGCCACTGGGCTCCTGCTCTGCCCTCCTTGCCCTGGACAGCTGTTAGCAAGCCTGGCTTCTCCTTGTTGGCTGCCTCCAGGGAGAGGCCCCCGTCCTACGTTAGTGTGATGCCCCCCCCCCAGCCCTGGGTACTCTTGTTCCTGTCACCCTGCTTTATAGTCCCTATGGCCTGCATCCCAGGACAGGTCATCTTGTCTCTACCCAGCTCAGTAAGCAGCTGCTGCGAAAATAAATGGACGTGTACACAGGGCTGGCTGGCTCCAGCCTCCTGGACACTTCTGGGTGCCATCTGCTGGTGTCTAGAGCAGGCCAGCAGGGGCCTCTGCTCTGGGAGAGTGTCTGCACAGGGCCAGAGGCCAGGCTTGTTGGCAGGAAGGCCCAATGAAGCCCAAGAACTAAGGAAGCTGCTGAAACTCTCCACTGAGTGGACACCATTTGTCCCTCCCTGATGCATCAGGGACCAGAGGGCAGGGACCTTGTCCCTCCCAGGAAGAACCACATGGGCCCTCCATGCACACATTAGTCCCACCGCTGCCCCCAGACTCCCTCTCTGGAATAAGTGGGCCTAGGCCTGGGAGTGCAGGGCGAGACCAAGGGCTGGCTCCTCATCCAGTTCTCTGTGTGCCTGGCCACGTGTCCTGTCCTCTCTGGCCTCCACTTGCTGCCTTCTAAAGTGAGGAATGAAGTCCAGATGTTTCCACAGTCCTCTAGGCACATACCTCACCATGAGCAGCATCCTCGAGAGCCTGTGGCCACCAGCACACAACAGCTGAGCACCAATAGCTGCTCATTAAAATGGAGCCACATGGTTTAGGGAATGTATCCTGGAGAGAAGTCCAGACACCTCAGCTCTTCTGCTGGTGGTCTCTGCCCCCAGGGGCTGGGTGCTCCCAGGGTTGGGAATTGGCTGGGGAGGTGCTTCGTGTGTGTGTGTGTGTGTGTGTGTGTGTGTGTGTCCCTCTCCTGCTCTTTGCAACGTTTGTCCTTACTCAGCAATCTCCCCCAGGGGACAGAAGCTCGAGGGTGGCAGGACCCTGTCTACAGCCTCTGGAGCTAGAGCAGAGCCTGGCATGCAGACGGTGCATGTGTAGACATGTGTCATGCATCACAGGTGGATGGACCAAAAAGTGGGTAAAGATACACTGGTGAGGGGATTATGATTGTTGTTTAAAGTTTCATTGATGATTATTTCAGAGTTTATGATTATTATTTGAAGTTGCATATCTGTAACCGTCTTGCTATCACATACATGCTTGGAAAAGGAGTGCAGCAGGTCAGCACTCACAAAGGACATGACGCCACACGCACTGTGGAGGGAAAGAGGAGATCGCACCGACTGCATCTGTGAGCCAGTGAGTGCCAGGGAGTGGCCAGGGCACAGCGCAAGCCACTAACCTGGCTCCTGCCCCCGGCCCGGCTCCTAACATGCACAGCCGGCCGCTGCCCACACCACACTTGCAGCTTGGAGCCTCCTCAGCCAAGGGGGAAGAGGGGGCGGGAAAATGTCACTTCTCATTTCCTCTGACCAGCTCAAGAAGAAACAGAGCTCGGTTTTCTGAGAGGCTCATAATTAAATGAATTAAAATGTTTTCCTTCACGGTGACTTTGCCAACTCCCGTCCACCTCTCCCTGGCCCTATTCCCGGTGAGCAGCAGAGCCTGGGAGGACGCGGGATGACAAGTTGGCTCCAAGGGGTGAGCAGTGCACCCCCAGAGCAATTAGCTTGTGCATCATCATTTTGGGGAGAGATTTATGGCTGGCTCTTGCAGCATTCCAGCCCAGACCTCTGCGGCCCAGATCCGCCTGCTGGGGAAGTTCCTGGAAGCAGAGGCTCGGCATTAATTCCGATTACAGTCACACGAGCCCATTCATAAGGGCTGCCTTTGACAGGCGCCCCTCCTGCCGCCCTGCCTGTCCTGAGCCACCAGTCCTGCCACCAGGCTCCAAGAGGCAGGGACCGGCGCTCACCGGGCTCAGTCCCAGCTTTCCCTCGCGCTGAGGGGAGGACAGGCTGTGCTGGAACCCAGGGTGGAGCGCCAGGAGGCATGTGGAGGAGCCTCTTCAGTCTGGGCACCGTCCTCAGCACCTCCACACTTTTCTGGAAGGGTGGGAAGTTCAGGCACTGCCTGTGGTCTGAGGTTTCCCAGGCCCGGACCCACCCTTTACCTGGTCTCTGCAATAATCCCTCCTGCCCTAGAGCTGGAGCCCAAGTCCTGGACGGGCCAGAAGGCTTCGCTGGCACCGCCCCACAGGGGCCCAGGTGGGGCCTGCGCCTCTGCTGGCTGGGCTGGCAGCGGCTCTCTGGCCATCAGCGTCCCCGCCTGACCTGTGGCCGCAGCTCCTGTGTGGGCAAGGCTGCCACTGACCTCCACATCCCCATCTGCTCCCAGCACCAAGACCCCAAGGACTAAATACAAACCCGAAGAGGCAATTACCGGGGTATTGATTACGGATTAGGCTAACGACATTACTAATTACATCTAAAGATGCGTATCCACTGCACCAGCCTGTTAATGGCTTGCATGAGGTATTAAGGCTGCTAATTAGGAAAAACAGCAGGTTTATCACCAGCTGTAATTACAGAGTCCCTGGAGAAGGGAGATAGCCTTCCCCTCCATCACCCGAGCTTTCTGAGGCCCCTCGCAGCAGAGGCCGGATGGGCTGTGACCATCACCACAGCCTCGAATTTCCTTCCATCTGACAGATGCTCCCGGAGCGCCTACTGCCCGCCATGAGGGGGCCGAGGAGGGCGAGATGGGGTGAACAGCCACGGGGCGCTGAGAAGGAGATGCCGGCCTGTGCCCACTGGGGCGAGGGCGGTCCCGAGACTTCAGGATTGTGGACAAGCTGAGAAGCCCCAAGTCCCTCCCGAGAGGAACAAGAGTTCTTACAAAGCATCTGCTCTGGACTCCTTCCTTCGCAGACGCACAGAGGCAGGGCGAGCGCCTGGTCAGCTGGCCAGCAGGGAAGGGCCAGCTCCGGACCCAGCCAGCCTGTCCACGGTGGCCAGGCCAGACCTTGGCACGCCGCCAGCCTCCCTCCACGGCAACGGTGGTCAGGGCCTGGGCCTCTTGCTCTGGAGAGGAGGCAGAGGGGGCACTGGGTCCTTCCATCTATGAGGTTTTCTCTTGCTTTTCCCCCTTCTGGGACCACCTCTCTCCTTCCCATCCACCCTCCCCGTGCCTTACCTGCCTTTGCTTTCTGCTCAGTCCCCCAGAGCCTCCCTGCCTTCCGCCGACCGGAAGCCCCCTCTGCGCCCGCAGAGGGCCCCTCGAGGCTGCCGTGGTGGAGGCTGCAGCCCCTCCTGCCCCAGAGCACAAGCTCAACAGTGACTGGACAGAGCTGCCTGGATAAAAGGTAGGGATCAAGCATAGTCCCAGTTATTTGTTTGCTTTTTCAAAATTTATGGGCTAATTTTTTATATTATAGGATGCCATTTTTGAATGGAATCTTTCCCTCATATTTCCTTTTTGTTTACTATACAGACGTGCCTCAACCTTGACATGGTTACATCCAGATAAATATTGTAAGTCGAAAGTGCATTTAATCCACCGAACCTACTGAACATCGTGGCTCAGCCTTGCCTACCTCAAACGTGCTCAGAACACTCACGTTCGCCCACCGCTGGCAGGATGACCTGGCGACAGTGCGCTGCAGAGCGTCGGTCGTTTGGTCCTGGCCGCGTGGCTTCGGCTCGCTGCATTGCCCAGCACCTTGACACAGTGTCGCACCGCACATCTCTAGCCCAGGAGAGAAGAAAGTTCAACATTCTAAGTACGGTTTATACTCAGTGCATATCCCTTTTACACCAATGTGAAGTCGGTCGAAAAAAATCTAGGTTGAAAGACTCTTCAGTTGAGCTATCATAAGTCAGGGACCATTTGTATTTTAATTACTCAAGGAATACATGGCTCAATTTTTTGTTAAAAACATAGACCTTTTTATTAAGTCAAATCCCCGCTTTGCCACCATCTACAACCCCAGAGGAGGCACAGGTGCAGATTGGTGCCGACACCTCTCCGGCTTTCCGTGTGCCTGCGTCCATACGTTTGCACCCACGGAAATAACCACCAAAGCCTGTGCGTCGTCCCTCGGTAGTCAGCCGATGTCAATGGCGGCTTCACCACCTGCCAGGTGCTGAGTCAGAGAGCAGGAGGGGGTAGCAGCTGCACGTGCAGCGTGGGGTCACCTGTCACACCACAGGTGTGAGGGAGGACCACAGCTGGCCCCTGAGGGTGAGGGCTGCCCTGGGACACAGTCTCAGGGCCAGCTCAGGTGGTGGGGAGGGAGGCATGGAGTGAAGGCCCTGCCAGTCCTGAGGTCTGAGGGCAAAAGGACAGTGAAAAGCCCACAGGAGGGCAGAGGGCCAGGGAGGTGGGCTGGGGCCAGGACAGGAAGCTAAGGAAGGGCCACGCCAGAGAAGGTTCAAAGGCTGGGGAGGAGGTTTTGTCTTTATACTTTATTTCCTTGTCTTGTGTGCAAGGAACATTTTCACCAGACTTGCAGATCACCCCATGTCTACCTCATTCGCAGCATCATATTCCACAACATGGGAGTGCGCACGTGCGTGCACACACAGACGCACATGCACACACAGGCACGTGCACATCATTCCTTTTTGCCATTTTCCTACAAATGGTATTTTGGATTGCTTCCAGACCTTTGGGTTTTCAGGGTGACAGCCAGAGCTGCAGACCTGTGACTTGGGGGAGCCTGCAGGTGGACCCTGAGGAACAAAGTGCTGGCTCCTGAGTGTGCCCACCACACAGCAGTAAGCGCTGCCTTGCGGCCCCAGGGTGTCTGCCTTTTACACACCTCCGCAATGTAGAACATACCTACTCCCTCTCCCTCGCCCTACCTGGGTGCTATCAAACTCAAAACATCTGCCAGCTTGACAGATGCAAGGTGCCGTCCCAGGCATGGCTTGGGCTCCCTCGGCCACGGCGTGGAGAGCTTGCACACCCTCTCACCTCCATCTCATCCCCTTGGCCTGTGTCTCAGGTTGCACTGCTAGTCGTCTCCAAGTCAGTGGCGGGACTTGTTTATATTTTCTGGCCAATTTTTCTGCTATGCGTATCATATAGCAAATGCTTCTCCAGTTGGTAGAAAGTCTTTCAAACTTGTTTGTGCTATCTTTTGTCATATGGGAAATTTAGCTTTGGTGAAGACAAATTTATTGCTATTTTCATTTATTGCTTTTTTGTGTCTTGATTAAGAATATTTTAACATAAATTTATAAACTTATCCTCCTATTTTTTACTCAAAGACTTAAATAAAGGCAATTGTGGATTTCGCATGTAGGAATTAATCCACCCAAAATGTATTTTTATGAAGGATATAAGTAGGGTTGGAATTTAATGTTTTCCAAGAGGATCATCAGTGGATGATGCTTGTGGAATAGGAAGCCAGTTTGGAGCTCCTACATCACCCCTGTGCGGTGGCTCCTGCAGTGAGTGGGTGGCTGATGGGCTCTCTGAGCCCCGCAGGGGGAAAGCCGGCTCAGGATAGAACCCTGAGCTACAGTCCTGATAACATTACTTGCTAGGTACGGGCAATTATGTCCCCTCTGTGGGCCATGGTCTTTCCATCTGTAAAATGGGAACAACAATTTCTGTCCCCATCCCCAAGTACACATAGGGCTGGCTTGAGGGAGCAGCACAGGGCAGATGTAAAAGTTCCCTCTGCCGACAGTGCCAGTGGCTGTCATGGCCCCACGCACAGGGCTGGGGTGGGGCAGCAACGGCAGTGCCGCCAGCACCTGCTTCACTCTTGTGTCCCAGGTATCCCTGGGTGCAGGTCAGGTGGAATTTTGGAAAGCCCCATGCCTGCCCCCGATTTCTACGAGTCCTCAAGAGGCATGTATTCTCCTGGTCACCTTTGATCTGAAGCTCCTATTGTCACCAGATGACTTCATGGGGCCATTTCCCCACAGCACCTCATAACTCTTTAGAGAGTGGTGTTACTCTTCCCAGCGCCCGCTCAGCTTCAGCTTCAGCTTCCAGCCTACCGCCACTGCACGTCCACACCCATCAGGGTTCTCGTCCAAGGGGCAACAGAGATCAGCAGAGACCTTAGGGTTCCTTTTGAGGGGTGTCGTTCTCCTTGGAAGGCAGCTGTGATTCCTGAGGCATCTCTCCTTCTTTACATAGCGATTGCAATAGTCTTCGTATCTCTTGGTGGGACTACTGGGCCAGTAAGATGCTATGGGAAGGGTGGAGGGAATGACAGCCAGCCCGTGTGTGACCCTGGGCCATATGAGGACGGTCCCGAATGGCCAAGGTGGGGATTTATAGGTGGAAAGAGAGGGAGCAGGGGAATTAAAACTCCCCCACAACGCTTTTCTGCAAAGTGCAAGGTCTGCAAGGAAATATTACTTATTTACTTATTCATTTGCTGAATCATTCATTCAACAGGTGTGGTGTGGGGTGGGATGCAGGGGACCCCACGGTGGGGCAGACACAGCCCCTACCTCAGGATGCTGTGGCCTAGTCAGGGAGGACAAGTTTAGACTCAAAGAGTGGCGGAGCTGGGAGGGCCCGCTGCACACACACACGGGCGCGGGGGGCCGAGCTCCCTGCCGTCCTCTTTCTCCGGTGCCTGCACATCCACACCCCATAGGTGTTCTCTGGGAAAAGAGTGATAGAAGGGGCATTTCTTAGCTAAAACTTAGTCTTAAAAAGAAATGTAAGCTCTCCTGACTGCTGGGAGCTCCTCACCCCTCACTAACTCTGGCTGAAGGCTGCTGTTTCCCTCCCCATCCTCCCTAAGTTCTGGGTGCAGACAGAGCAACCACAGTTCCTGGAATGACATAGAGAAGTAGCAGCTTTTGATGGCTAGTCAGGACCAGACCGGGTGGAGGCAGACTTACCAGCACATGAATGAGTCAGGAGCCCCAGCCAGAAAGGCCTCTCCCGGCCTCAGCTCTGCGGAGAAGGGATGGGGTCCACACAGCTGCGGAGGCCCCAGGAGACCGCACAGACCTGAGTCTAAGAAATGGTTTGGTCAAGAGGGCCAAGGGGGACATGGCGGGTACAGAAGGGAGGAATGGCAGAGACCAAGAGAAGCCCCTCCACACTCGGCCTGGCCACGCCTCCAGGCCCAGGGCTCTGAGGGAGCCACCTGGGTGAGGGCTCGGTGGGGGGGAGGGGCACCCCACCTGGTCTGTCAGTGGGGACTCAAAACATGTCAGTGGAGTGAAGAGGTAGAACTTACCTACGGTGCACACCGTGAGAGGCAGCTCCTGATTCGGAAGTCCTCGTCTCTTACCTGTGTGTGTGTGTGCTGCCCGTGAGCGTGTCTTCTGTCCTGAGTGCAGAAGTGGAGCATGGCAAAAACAGCAGGAGGACGATCTAACTTCATCTCACATGTAGTGACTGTCTTGTTAAAAAATGGGTAAGGACGGTGCTGGACCATGGTTAAGTACAATGTGGACTGTGACTTATGTTCCCGAGCAATGCAGCTGACTTAGGGACTAGTCCACAACATCGCCAAGAGTTACTATTTTTCCTTCCGCGCCAAGCGGTGGGATGCTGGGGAGCACACTGGGGGCACTGGGATGGCAGGGCCCTGACTCGCTCTACCACCACCTTGCCCCATTTTCGGCCTGCCCCCGTCATAGGCCAGGACCCAAGTCTCAGTCCTCCCTGTCCTTGCACCTAAATAGGCCTAGTATATCCAGGAGGTCCTCAATGTGTGCTGCACATTGGGGTCTCTGGGCTTCCCCATCAGGTCTCCGTGGAGCTGCTCACCAGCCCCACCGAGGCAGCAGCAGGGACTGGGGCGCATACCTGGGCATTTGGCCAGGTGCAGAGAGGGGGAAGTGGAATCCTGCTCCTGTTTCCTCTATGGCTGGTGATGTCAACGGTGACACCACCCGGCCCTGCAGGTGGAGGGTGTGAGAAGAGCTCATGGGTGGGGAGGAGGAGGGATGCAGTCAACCGTGAGGTCTGTGCCAGAACCGCTCATGCCGAAATCTGGATAGCCCTTGAAGAGCCGCGGGAGGGCAAGCCTTGTGCAGCCATCTGAGGCTGTGACCTGGTGCTGACCTCAGGGGGGATCTGTCCTTAGCTGGGACAGATCTGACCCTGTACACGCATGGGGCGAGGGGCCTGGGCCCGGCGCGGGGTAGGACGGAAAACGCAGGTGAAGCGCCTCCAGCCCTCCACAGGCCAGCCTTTCAGCAGACAGGTGACCGCCCCGGCCCCCTCCCCCCGACTCGCGGCCACCGCAGCCTGTTTCTAGCCTGTCCTCTCCACACGGTCTTCCATGCAGGGAGCCCCAAAATGAAAGGCCCGGCGCATCACCCCGCTCAGGAGCCATCCTCGCTCCCCCTGCCCTGGAATACAGCCCAGGCCGGAGCAGCGGCGCGCACAGCCCCAGGGACAGACCGGGCTGAGGCCCAGGCGGTGGCCTCCCAGCCCGCTGCGCCGCACACCAGGCCCTCCACGCGGCTCTTCCTTCCGGGCAGCCCCCTTGTAGTCTCAGTTTCCCCGCCATTCTCAAGGTCCCCTCCTCCGAGATGTCACCGAGGCCCTGACCTCCCTTTGGCTTAGGTCCCCGAGGCCTGACTGATCACCTCCACACCGCCTGCACAGAGGGACCCGGATCACGGTCCATGCGTGTCGGGGCCCGCAGGGAGCTGACTGCAGAGCGCGCGCTCCCTGCCCAGAGCACGCGTCCTTCTGAACAGAAAGCCCCGGAAAGTCCCTCATGCTAACAACGGTGCAGCGGGGCAAGCCTGAGGGCGTCGCTTGGCTGGGGTGGAGATGTCGCGCCAAGACCCAGCTACTCCGGGACACGACAGCCAAGGGCGGTGTGCGAGCACGGATGGCAACTGTGCAGGACGCACGGTGGCCCTGAACAAAGGCGTACGAGCGCGGCAAGGGCGTGCTGCGGGCCAGGGTGGGGCACTTCCCCAGGGCGCCTGGCTAAGTGGGCACACGCTGACCTAGGAGGGCGGGGCTAGGGAAGGCGGGGCAGCAGCTTTCCCAGACCCTGCCCACAGACCCCGCCCCGCCCTGGAAGCCCCGCCCTGGCCCCGCCCTCCCTATGAAGGCCCCAACTCCCACCTCCCTAACCTGCTGCTTAGGCATTTGGTGATGGGGAGTTGGCTGTCTGTGGAGGGGGTTAGAAAGCCTGAAATCCCGGGTGCAGAGCGACAATGAGAGAGGAAGATGAAGGGCTTGGGCCAGAGGTGAGCCTGAGGTCTTAGAGGAGGACAGAGATCAGAGAATGAAAACTAGGCAGGCCCTCTTATCCTCTTGAGAAGTGGGTGGAGATTAGGATACAGCTAGCGGGGGCCTTTCTTCTTTGGTGCAGGACTTTGCCAAGGTGACCCGGGCTGGGGGCTGATGGAAGCTAATGCCCAGCAAGCTGCTCAGAGTGCTGTGGTTCACGTCCCTGGAAGAAGCTGCGCTATGGCTGAGGTAGGACAGTCCTCTGCAGCTTCTCCCTCCTGGGAAAGGAAAGGGATGACAGGAAAGAAAGGGACCAGCAGCCACGAGGCTCAGCCAGGGCTTGCCCCATCAGTGCTCTGCAAGACCTGGAGGAGCCCGAGTCCTGCCCACAGCTCGCGGCCTGTAGGCGTCCTTGTCCTGCCTGACTTCAGGGTGCCCTGGCCAGCCAAGAACCACTGATCACAGCGACCAGGTGTCACCCCAGGGAGAACCCCACCCTGACCACTGGCCACCCACCTGCCCAGTATCCCCACTGGCCTGGAGCAGGTTCTGGGATCCCACCCCAGTGAGCACATCACCCCCTCCCTGGTCTTCCCACCTCTAATCCAGGCCCTTCCAGGCCACCTCTTCAACTGCTTGGCAGACCATTCCGGGCAGCAGCTTTCAGGGAGTCCTTCCCCCACTTTGCACACTGCCAACATTTCCTCTTGATTTCTAACGTAGATGCGCTAGATAAAAGGTTCTGAGAGGTTCTGCAGTAAATGAGCACATTTAACTGGGGTGATGCAGCGTTTCCTAAATCTATTTGAACACAGGATCCTTCCTCCTCTAACACATTTTGAGAAAAGCTGGTGAAAGTGTAAGTCCCACCACTTCTTCCCTCAACACTTGAGTGCCTCCTTGGACCTGCCTTCAGCCCCAAACAGGCACCCAGTTGGCTGCCATCACTCAGGACACAGGCCTCTGGCTTTGCTTCCCCCCTGCCAGAGCTCAGCCTGGCACCCTGGCCCTGACACAGGCCTGTGGCCTGGCTGTCACCCATCCCTACACACACCCGTGTTGGAGGCCTCCTTGCCCTTGCTCCAGCCCTCCAGAGCCCAGGCGCCCTCTCCGGACTCTGCTTCCATCCAGGGGATCCTAACTCACCAGTGAAGGTGCAGCTCAAACTGCCTGCCTCCTCCGTGCGGCCTTCCCTGGCCTCACAGCCAGGACGGCTCGCTCCTGCGGGCACTGCTCCTTCAGCACAGCCCTTCCTGCAGCCAGGCGCTTTCAAAGACTGATCTTTGAGGGAGAGCTCTGGATCCTTCCCCAGCCACACACCCCGCATAGCATTTCCACCAACGCAATCAAGAGAAGCTGCAGCCATCACTGCTCCCTGCTGTCCCTCTTGCACCAGGAAAGACACATGGTGGGGGCCTTAGACGGGAGCTCCCGGGATTATCGCATCAAGGTGTCCAGGCTGCCAGGGCGGCTGTGGGGCTCCTGGAGCCAGGTATTTAGTGACATGTGGAGTCCAGCCCCAACAGCCCTGCCATTTCAGGAGCCACCTCAGAGGCCAGAAAGAGGTCAGCAGAGGCCTGACCCTGCGCCGCGTCCTCAGTGAGATATGGGAGCCAGAAGGAAATAAAAGACAGTAAAGTAAAAAAACAGAGAGGAGAGAGGAGAGGTGGCCAAAGAATCCCTGTGTGCTCAGGCTTTGTCAGACACTTTTGGAACAGACAGGCCAGCATGGAGGGTAGGACAGTGTGGCCTCCCTGGGTCTCCCTGGCCCGGCTCCACAGGCCAGGGAGGTCCCTGGATGGCCAGGACGAGCCTGCTGGTGCTGGGAGCATGGCGGTGCGCAAGGCTGACACGGCCACGTAGAGGACTCCGAGGGAACATCTGCCGCCTCTTGGGCGCTGCAGACATCCAGGAAGTGGTGTGGGACGAAGATGAAGGGGCAGGAGGCCCCGAGCCACACCTGCCTCCGTGCTGCCTGCCCCCTTGCTGCTGTAAGCCCTGGTGGAGGGCCCCAGCTTGTCCTCCCATCATGACTGGGGGAGCCCCCTTTTCCTGGGTGGATTTTCCTGAAAATGAGGATACAGTGGGTCCTGATGACCTCCCAGTCCTGGCTCCTCAGCGTGTGTCCTCAGAGGTGCTGTCATGTGCACCAGGAGGTTGGCCCCACCCAGCCCCCATGAGGGTCCGAAGGTCCCCAGGAACCCGGGGCATTCGTGGGCACAGGCATGAGAAGGCCAGACTCAGGTGCCCTGCGGCCGACAAGACCTCCCCACCACGGGACAGGCTCCTGGAGCTGCAGACCCAGTCTTACGTATCTTGATTCTCTGTGCCCTCCCCTAACCCATCCACATAAGTTGGCCCTAAACCCTGAAGAACGGTAGGTACTCAGCAAAAAGTAAAGGTAAGTGGGCTCAGCACTTCTTTGGGCCTTACAAACTGTGGGCACACTGTATTATGGGCAGCCATAAGCCACATGGCAACTCCCAGGGCATGTCCTTCAGAACCAGAGTCGAACGCGTCCCAGACCTGACCTCTGCTTCCTCCTCACTCAACTGGAGGCAGCCGCGGGGCTTAGTCCAGGTCTTTGCCAGGGGCATGGAAACCTTGCTTGTCTCAGAGGCTTCTGTAAACATCAAGAACGTTGCCAGCCGTGTGTGGGACTCGCGCTCTGAGAGCTGCCAGCTACTGGCAGGCTCATGCACACGTGGGGACCTAAGGGCCGCACTTCAGAGGCAGCTGGCCTCCTCCGCAGGTGGACCATCTGCCTGACGTCACTGAAACTGGGGCAGATGTTCTCCTGGACAGTGGGGATGAGGGCAGTGTCCTTCCCGCAGAGCCCCTGCCCCACACAGCCTCAGAGACTGACGTAAGGAAGGTGGAAACGGTCTGTTCCCGGCCTTGTCCGGCCAGTGGAGGAGGACTGAGAAATGTGTCTGGCATTGGTGCTGCAGGAGAATGCATAAGTAGCCAATTCGTTTACTGGAAAAGAAATGACCTAATCCACCAAGCCGGCCTGCATCTTAATGGGAAGAGCACATGGCGGGGCGGGGGGGGGGGGGGTGGGGTGGAGGGGAAGGCCGGCAAAGGGCCTGACCGGTGCCCAGGGGGGAAGGGGTGGCAGAGCCCCTTTGAAAGCAGCAGTGATTCTGAAAATTCCACTCTTCAAGCCAAGAGCCACCCTGTCGGAGTCAAATGCATCCAAGAAGGAGTGAGGTTTAAAGTGAGAGCAGCAAGCCCGCCCAGACTCAGGGACCTGCCTGCTGTCTGCCCTTCCAGATGAGAGAGCAAAGAAAGGTTCCGTGATGACAAAGCTCACCTGTGTGTTATGCAGAGAATATCCATCTATCTTTTTTCTTCGTTATGCCAATAATATACATTTGTCACAAATAAATAAACAAAAAGGAGGAATAGAGATCCTCATAACCCACGCCCAGATGTCCCCTTGCTGTGGATGCCACGGGTGGCACTGGGACCGCACAGCGTGCAGGGAAGACCCCGGGGCTGTGCTGGGCAGGGGCCGGGCATTTCTGACAAGCTCCTGGGTGATGCAGAAGCTGCTGGTCCAGGCGCCACACTTTGAGTAGCAGGACCCTGACAGGTGTTTTTAAATGTATATCTGTGCACATTTTTGTTCTAAATTATTCTAAAATAAAATATACACTATTTTATAATATGATTCAATGCAATAACTTATTATGACTCTTTTTTCCATATCGAAAATATACATCAATGATAGCGTGTCAGTGGCCACCCAGAATTCCACTGTGTCTAAGTTCCAGAATTTATTTAACCAATCCCCATAATCAGACACATAGATTATTTGCAACTTTTTTCTATTACAAATAGCCCTTGCAAAGACCAACCTGCCAGCTAAATCTTATCACACATCTTTAATTATTTCTTTAGAATTTCAGTAAAATTAATGACATGCATAATTTTAGGGCTTTCCATATAGACTACTAAACTGCCCTCCAAAAAGGTTTAGCAACTAATTATGGCCACCAGCAGTGTATCAATCATTCCCATTTTAAACATTTCTCCAGCAAAGTAAAATCAAATGACATTGCTACATCAGGACAGTTATATGTTTTCCCATTGAGAAAGCGCAGGTTCTCACTCATAGGTGAAGCACTCTGCACCACCTGCTGTGCAGAGGGGTGTCCTAATGAGCACTGGGGGGCACAAGCATATGCCCAAAGCAGCCACAGCCCAGAAAAGAACAAAGACCTAATAAAAATGGTTTGTTCTCCCAAATTTCCTCTGAATACTCTTAGACCTCTAGAGAATTCCTCTCTTGGAAGGGCTACTGAGACCCTATGTCTGTTGCCTTCGATTTGCAATCAGGCACCTGAAGCCAGGCAACAGAGTGACCTGCCAGGTCTTATGTCTCCAGGACACCAGCCCAGGTGGCTGGCCCTCCCTTCCTCTCCCATTTCCACCACATTTGCAGTCCCTGTTCGGCTCTCTGCTGTCCTACACACGCATTGGTGCATCCCACTGAGCACCGGCTGTTCCGGGAGAGAGGCGATGGCTGTCCAGGGGCCAAGGGAGGAGGCTGTGCCAGGTGGGTGGAGGCTGCACAGGGCGGGCCGCAGCAGCCTGAGCTGGGACAATCAGCTGGGGAGGACACACAGCTGTGTGTGGTGCTGGTCCCAAGGGCCTGAGGACCCAAAAGACACCTGGGTGGAGTAACCTCTGTCGGATTGCAACTGCCTCTGAGTCCCCCATGGGCTGTGTGAGTCAGAGAGGGGTGCTGACAGCCACCCTGGAGGATGACAGGCTTAGGAGCCATCAGAGGTCCAGCTAGGAGGACCCAGGCCTGAGGAGGAGGGAGGGAGAACCAGCTGTAAGGTCATGGGACGCTTTCCCCTGAGTACATATCACAGGAAACAGAAAAGGCAAGTTGGGGACAGAGGGTAAGAGAATAACTTGGGACACTGAATTTGAAGTGCCTCTGGGACAGGCCAGTGGAGATATTGGGAGGAACTTGGACAAGTGGGTCAGAAGTGTGGGTCCCTCACTCTATCTGAGTCCCAACATCCTCCTCTGTAAATAGGGACCCAAGAGGACACTGGTTGGGAGTCCTTGGTGTCCGAGTGCCTGAGGAACTGGGAAGAGCGGAGGGACAGAGCGGCGAGCCTCCGCCGAGGGTTCCCGCACTCCCGGGTGTGTGGGAAAGGCCCGGGAGGAGAGGCTCCCAAGGAGGGGCAGGAAGAGAAGCATAGACACGAAGCAAGGAGCTGTCGCTAGAGCTGAAGGAGGCCCATTTCCTTAAAAAGACCCATTCACACCCTAAGTGCAGTTTCCCTCTGACCCTCAATTCCACTTCCAAGAATCTGTCCTCCAAAACCACTTACACAAATGCTTGAATATGCTTACAAAAATATTCACACTGTTTGTAAAAGAGAAAAATTGGAGACAGCCCCCGTGCTTAAAGTAGCACCTGGCATTTGGGAG
The DNA here is from genome assembly GCA_028533085.1 of Varecia variegata. NCBI lineage: Eukaryota > Metazoa > Chordata > Mammalia > Primates > Lemuridae > Varecia > Varecia variegata. The sequence continues at coordinate 361,103 of CM052446.1, read as the reverse complement.
CACTTCATGAACCATGAGCCTGATGAATGAGTGAACTCAATTCCATTAATGGGGCTCTGGATCAATCCCAGGGGGAACTCTGCTGCCATCGAAAAATAAACGAGACTCATATTCAGAGGTGGCTGTGGTGTGCCGCCGAGTGAAAAAGCAAGTCACCCAATACTTCAGGCAAGCGTGAGCTCCTTTCTGAGAACACCTGTGTGTATCTGTGCATGTGTGCTACAAAGTGCTCACTTATGCGTAGGTACAAGGATTGCTGAGAAAGTGTGAGGGCCCAGGGAAGCAGGAGTGGGCAGGGAGAGGCCCGGCAAGACGGTGGAGCCTCAGCCTGGTCCCATGGGGAGCTCTGGGAGGTGGCTGGCCCCACAGCGGCCCCACCTCGAACAAAGCAAGGGGGGTGGGCTTCTGTCCCTGTACTATTCAGTAACTGAATGGTGGGGGGCTGCCTTGAGGGAAAGGCACAACCTCTCAGATGTTTCTGGATGAGACAGATCACTGCTATGGAGGGTGAGGCTCCCATAGGGCAGCCGGGGTGAGTGCCCTGGCCAGGTGAAGAAAATCTAGGCAGCACCAACAGAACCTACCACCGGTGTACAGGTGTGTGTGTGTGTGTGTGTGTGTGTGTGTGTGTGTCTTTGCAGATGCACAAAAAAAATCTGGAAGCATATACCCCCAGATGTCAATAAATAGCAGTTACCTCTGAAAATGGACATTGACATTGGGGGAAGGCAATGAAGAACATCTTATATTTTACTCTATATACTTCTGTGTTAGTTGCATTTTCTTGCAACCAGCCTGCATTACATTTGTAATAAAAAACACAATGAGGATGGCCAGCAGAGTTAAAAGCTGCAGTCCGGGGAGCCACCTAAAAATGGAGAAGCCTGTGGGGTGTGCTGAGAGCTCCTCAACTGCAGGGTGGTTGGGGGTCCCAGGGTGTGGGGACACCTAGAAGCTCTAAAAACAGAGCTAGTGTCAGGTGAAGGGTGTCAGGGAGCAGACAGGTGGGAGGGCAGTGAGGGGAGTGTAGATGGGCTGGGGACACTTGGCCAGACCACACGTACTGGCTCTGAAGAGCCCCCATCGCTCCTCACTCCCAGCATTTGGCAATGAAGGACTTTCCCTTTCCTTGGGAATGGCTCAGCAAATTGAGCGTCTTAAGGAAATCACGCCAAGGGCTGAGTGTTCCCTCCCAGAAGAAGAATTGTGCATCTCGTCATGAGAGAAGGGAATAGGAACTGTGGGGAAGTATGTTTGTTGCTGCTTGAGGTTTCTACTAGCAAACAGTCCAGGACACTTGGCCCGCTCCGAGGTCCTGGGGAGGGGGTGTGAGGAGAGCAGTCCCAGGGGAGACTGGCCTGGGGCATCAGAGCCCTCCATGGCTCCCCTGGAAGGCCATGCTCCCCACAGAGCCCTCCAGCCTGGCCACCTCCTCCTCATCATCGGCACAGAGCCAGCAGGAGGGGGCTTTGGACAAAACAGCAGGGGTGAGGCTCTGCCACTGACGGTGACCCCACCCAGCACCCACAGGCATCTGTGTTCCAAATCTTCAGGGGAAGACAACCTCATGAAGGTGCTTGACAAATTCATGACATGTCGTTTGATGATGGTGACACTTAGGCAAATGGCCCTGGAAGAATCTGAATAAAGGGAAGTGCCAAAGAATGTGTGGCACTGTTGCAGGTGAACCTGTAAACATGGCTGGGCAAACTGTTCTCAGCTGCTCTTCAGGCAGAAGGATCAGTCTCCAGGAAGTGTTGATGATCCAAGAAGAGGAGGCCAAGCGTCTCTACGAGCATCTCAGCTCCCTGTGGACCGTCTCTGCGCCCTGGCAAGCCTGGGGAAAGCTGGAGGCCAGGAGGAAGGAGGAAAGATTAGGGACAAATTAGCACAACAAAGCAGAGCTGTTTGAATGACAGTGTTCCATCCTAAAATCTCAGTCTGCAGAGCCAACTCTTCTACCTGTTATTAGGACTGACAGCAGTTGAGACTTCACAAAATGCTGCTTGGACACAAGGTATTGTGGTCAGGGTGGTGAGACAAGCCACTGGGGCCACTGGGAACTTAGTTTAGAAATGAAAGCTGTGGGTCACATAGACCCTGCTGCCTCTACCAAATCACTACAGAATGGGACTTTGGGACTTGTGCAGACATAGGGGTGGTGTGACAGCAATTTCTCCCCTCTCCTTCCAGATAGACTGCAAAGTTAACACCGTGAATAGAAAAAAGGCACAAACTCCATCTTCAGAAAGAGTAAGACACAGCCATGATCTGTAGACTGAAAATCTGTGCAAGGACTGTCAAAGTAAACTAACCTCTGTTCATAGCCACGTGTTCATAGCCACGCGGGGCGAGTGCTGGAGAATCTGAAACTGGAGGGGCAGCTTCAGTAGCTGCAGAGATCAGGAGACAGTAACAAACGCTGCACTTCCTGTAGATCAGAGGCACACTCAGGAGCAGCTGTGGGAGGGAGGCGCAGTGAGGCGGAGAGCCACGGACAGAGCCCAGGCGATGACATGGCAAAGTGCCACGAAAACACCCAGAGAATGAGGCTGCAGTTCCCAGGAAAACACACCCTGAAGGAACCTCCTGCAAATATCTAAGCAAGGAAAATACAACTCAATACACCATGAGCGGAAAGGTTGCTGGCACAACGTCAATACAAAGATAAAATCAGGAAATAAAAGTAAGACCAGCAAAACTTACCAGGCAAAGAATGTCCATCAGCAAAATGTTTCAATAACATTAGTAACAAAATGTCTTTCTATGAATAAGTTTTTTAAAAAAACACTTTATAAAGCAACAACATATGTAAGGTAAGATCACAAAGCAGAAATTCAAGATGATGAAATATCTAAAGAGCACATGGGAAAGTACATGAAAAGAAAACATACTAAGGAACACGGAAGATTAGAATTGAGACAGGCAACTAAAATGAAATAGACATGAAAGAGTTAAAAAGAATTTGAGAGAAAAAAATAATTTGAGGCAGAACTCAGACTTAATGTATCTGGCCCATAAATAATTATGTGCTCTCCTCATCTGTTTTGTAGAAAAAGGATTTTCAGATTATATAACAAAGTAAAACCCAATTCATCACTGTGTACACAATATGCACCAAAAGATGGTCAAAAAAATATCAGGCAGATGTAAATGCACAAAATCAGCTGCTCGTGCATCCAGAGAGCATTCTTGAAACATGTCTCACGGGAGAACAAACTACAAGAACCACACACTTCTAAACAGTGTTTCAAAGAGACAACTCCATGCTCATTTTCTCACACGTGGCTTAAACACACCTCATAGTGTCCCTCTGTAAAACAGTGTTTAGAAGTGTGTGTTCCTTATAGTTCATAATGAGAATGTAAAATGCTACAGTCACTTAGAAAACAGTTTGGCGTTTTCTTAAAAAGTCATAGACATATTTACTGTATGACCGAGCAATCCCACTCTTGGGGATTATCCTATAGAAAAGAAAACTTATGTTCACACAAACACCTGTACATGGATGTACCTAGCAGCTACATTCAAAATCGCCCAAACTGGGAACAACACAGACGGCCTCCCCTGGGTGAACGGACAGTCTGTGCTATATCCATGCCATGGAAGACTACTCAGCAATAAAAGAAACAAAATATCGATACAAAAAACAATTTGAATGAATCTCAAAGGCATTGTGCTTAGTGAAAGTAGCCAGTCTCAAAAGTTTGTATACCATATGACTTTATTAATATTTAATTTTCTAAAAGACATAACATAGTGAGGGAGAACAGATCAGTGGTTGATGGGGTTAGGGATGGGGTTGGGGATGCCAATACCATGAAAGGCTTTTTTCTTTTTCTTTTGGTTTGTTTTAGGTCATAGAACAGCTGTCTGTCCTGTTTATGAATCTATATACATATATAGATTGTTATGTTATAGTTCATGGTCTTGTAACACTAAAAGATTTAAAAAAATCAATTTTACCATAAAATTATTTTTTAAATAAATGTATTTAGTCATTTAAAGAAAAATAAACTGAAAAGAAGAATAAAGAAGGCATTTACAAAGATAAAATATAAGTAGTGATTTTAAAAAAGAAAATACAGCATAATTGAGAAATAAATCCAAAAGCTTGTTGTGGGGAGATAGGGGTGGGGTAGAATCTATAAACCATTAAATAACATAAGGAAAAAGTTTTTTAAACACTGCAAAGAAAAAGTAATAAGGGATAAATAACTAGAAACAGAAAATTAAACAAATCATAAAGGTTTACTTGATCAATTCTATTCAAATATATTTGAAAACATTTAAGAAATGTATAATTTCCTAGAAAAATGTAATTTATCAGAACTAACTCCAAAAGAGTTTAAAAGTTTAAATAAAAGTTTAAATAGAGGGATTTGCAAGAATAAATAAAGTTGTCACAGGTTCAATTGTATCCTCCAAAATTCATATATTGAAGTCCTCACTCCCAGCACCTCAGAATGGGACCTTATTTAGAAATAGGGTCATGGCAGATGAGGTCCTACTGTAGCAGGGTGGGCCCTAATCCAACAAGGCCGGTGTCCTTATAGAAAGGGAAATTTGGACACAGACACAGGCACATGGGGAGAACACCATGTGAACATGGGGGTTTTGCACCTCATGCCAAGGAACTACAAGAAGCTGGGAGACAGGACTGGAACAGGTCCTTCCCCAGAACTATCAGTAGGAACATGCCCCTGCTCACACCTTGATTTCAGACTTCTGGCTTCCAGAACTGTGAGACAATGACAATATTGCCATTTAAGCCACTCAGTTCTTGGTACTCTGTTATGGCAGCCCCAGCAAACTAATATAGTTAGTTGTCAATAAGCCAGTCTCCAGAATAGCCTTAGATAATTTTATAAGGGAATTTATATAGCCTTTAATAAGTAACAGACATTTTCAGTGCTTTTTAAACTGTTAAAGCATTGAAAAATGAGAAAAACTTGCACATTTTTTTCTTTGAAGTAAATGTAACATTCAAGCTTGGCAGGGAATATACCCACAAAAAAGAAAGATCTAGACTGATTTTAATTATTAATTCTAATATTAAAATCCTAAATAAAATATTAGAAAATAGAATACAACAATGCATTTAAATAAGAATATATTCATTATGACTAAGCAGAATTTATTCTAGGAAAAAGAAGATGACTGAATATTAGGAAATTAATATAATTCACAAAATTAATGGCTCTAAAGAGAAAAATAATATGATTGCCTCCATAGGCTATAAAAAATTTTAATCTAGTCTTGATTTTAATATTTTAAATAAACCAATTATAGATTAATACTTCATAACATGATAAATATAAATCTATCCCCGCTCAAAAATTCATGTCACTAGAAGGATTCTTATTAGTGTCAGAAACAAAATGAGTATGTTCCCATTACCATTATTATTTAATATTGCAAAAGAGGTACTAGCCAATGCAATTAGACAAGAGAAATAATTGGAAAGAGGGACTATCACTATTTGCAGGTAATACAATTTTATACCTGAAAAATCCAAGATAAGCAATGATAAAGTACAACAAATGATAGGAAAATTTACTAAAGTAGCAGAGAACAAAATTAACACTGACATCCATAGCTTTTCACATATAAAGTCAAAAGGCAACAATCCAGTAGAAACTATGAATTAACAACCCAATAGCAGACAAATAACCTAATTTTTAAAATGGGCAAATATTTGAATATATATCTCCAAGAAGCTATATAGATGGTCAGTAAACACATGAAAAAGTGTTCAACATAATTTGTTATTAGGGAAATGGAAAACAAAACCACAATGAGATACCACTTTACATTCTCCAGGATGGCTATAATAAAAAAAGATGGACAGTGGCAAGTGTTGGTGAGGTTGTGGAGAAGTCGAAACACTCATAAACTACTGACTGCAATGTAAAATGGTGCAACCACTTAGAAAACAGTTTGGCAGTTGCTTGAAATGCCAAACATAACGTTACCATATGACCCAGCAATTTTACTCCTAGGTATGTATTCAAGAGAATAAAAATATGTCCACACAGAACTTGTACACAAATATTAGTAGTATCATTATTTATAATGGCTGAAAACTGATAAATGGATAAACAAAACGTGGTATATCCAATGGAATATTATTTGGCAATAAAAAAGTGAAGTACTGATGCATGTGAAAACATGGATGAACCTTGAAAACATTATGGTACATGAAGGAAGCCAGTCACAAAAGACCACATATTCTCTAATTCCATTTATCATGGAAAACGTCCAGTACAGCCAAATCCACGGAGACAGGAAGTAGATTAGTGGGGGCTGGAACTGGGGCAGGTGGGGCAGGGGAGGAATGGGAATTGGACTATCTATTGATGTATGTGTGATTTCTTTCTGCAGTGTTGAAGATGTTCTAAAATCAGATATGCACAACTCTGTGAATATCATGGTATGTGAAGTATATTTCAATAAAACTCTGAAAGAGAAAAGAAAATTTGAATTAAGACTCAAGTTTCAAGATAGCATTAAGTTAAAATACCTAGGAATAAACTTGAGAAATATGAAGACTTATATGTTAAACTTGAAGAAAATCTTGAAGTAGTAAAACACCACCAAAGAAACAAAAAAGAAGTCTTGAACAAGTGGGAAGACATCTCATGATATTGGACATGAAGAGCCAAAAACATATAAATGGAAATTCTTTTTAACTTACTTCATAAATTTAATATAACTGGAATGAAAATATAATTAGACCTTTTTTTAACTAGACAAACTTGGTCCTTAAGTATACACTGGAAAGTAAAAACAAAACAAAACCAAAACCAAAAACAAAAATGAGAATGTCCAGTAAAACTCTGAGGAAGAAAAGTAATGATAAGGTAGCAATGCCATCAGTTATTAATATGTTTTATAACACCTCAATAACTAGAATAGTGTGGTATTGATTTCATTGATAGACCAATGCAGTAGATTTTTAAATCTAGTAATACATTCAAATATATGGAGCAAATAAGTGTGCAAAGGTGGCACCTTGAACAATGGAGGAAAGATGGCTTTTTGATAAATGATGTGGTGAAAACTTGGTAGCCATCTTGAAAAAAATTAGTGTATCTATACTTGACCCTTTAAACCAGGATAAATTCCAAAGAGATCAAAGGTTGTAATATTAAAAATTGAACATAAGAATGTCCAGGAGAAAGCATTATAAGATTATTTTTTAAACTTTGAAGTAGGGAAAGTCTTTTTTTATCATGCTCAAAATTTAAAATCTATGAAAGAAAAGATTGATAAGTGTGACCATCAAACATTGTAAGCAATATCAAAAGGCAAATGATAATCTGGAGGGAAACATTGCATCTCATATCAAACAAAGAGCAAATTTACCTAACATGCAAAGAGCTCTAGGGATTGTCATAGATAAAACCACTAATTCAACTTTTGAAAAATGTGTAAAGATGTTAAATAGGAAGTCTATTAAAAATATAAAAAACTCTGAAAAGATGTTCAATCTTACTCATATTGAGAGCAATGCAAATTAAAGCTGCATTAAGAACTATTTTTCATCTATCAGATTGACAAAATCTTTTAAAAATCTGGGTTTTTTGTTTGAGACTAGGATATAACAGATACTTTTACAACATCGTTGGTTGGAGTACAAATTGGTCCACTCCTATGGAGAGCAATTTAACTATCTGAAATCACAAATTCAGATGCCCTGAGATGCGGTGGGTTACCCCCCGCAGCGCTGTCTGCAGTGGTGCGTCCGGGAACCACCTAAAGGTCTGCAGCACAGGCCTTATAGAGTGGTAGGTAGGGCTGAGGAGCAGCTTAGGCGATTGGAAGGAAAGGTTGAGAATACTTCAGACGGCTGGAAAGAAGAAAAGGGTAAAGACCACAAACGTAAGTAAAAGATATAGAGGGCAGCTCTAGGAGTGCTAAAACCCAGAGGAGAGGGGGAAATGGAGACCCATGAGAAAAGGGGAAGAAAGAGAGAAAAAGAAATATTTGAATACAGACAAAGATGAATTTGCCAAAAATAAAGAATGACTTCAAATGGGGGCCTGAAGTGCCAAACAGAAACGACGAAGGCAGCCCACACTCATTACAGTGCAGCTGAGGAACGCAGGAGGCAACAAGGAGATCTTAAATGTTTGCAGAGAGCTCTCGCAAAGAAGTAAGAATCATACTGGCATCAAACTTCTCAAACACAAAATTGGGAGCAACAGAACAATTGAGAAATATTTTAAAGTATTGAAGAAAAAAAACCTTTGAAACTTGAACTTTCATCTCCACCCAATTTTTTAAATTAAATCCTAAGTGTATATTTAAAATATATTCAGGAATATAAAGTCTCAGGTTTGCTGTGCAAAGACCAACAAAGACTCACACTGAAAATACTTTTGGAGAAAGTACAGAAATGAGAAGAGGTACAAATTTAGAAGGATGATACAGGATATATGAATAATAAATGTCCTCAAACAGATCCGCAAATATTATCCTTGTCTAGTAGAGGATAGAGGGATAGAGGGAGGGAGGGAGGAAAAAAGTGTAATCTAAGGCCAAAGGAAAAAAAAAAAGAAAGAAAGAAAAGAAGAAAACAAATGGATGGCAACTAAGAACTAATATTTTAAACAATATCAATATGACAGGGACTGAGGGAGCAGCAAAGAGGACTGAAGGTATTGTGAACATGGAAAGCATTTATATTGTTAGGAGAAAGATGTATATGTTAACATGCTCAAGAAATTAAAAAAGGTAAATAAACATGTTTGGATATTAAACTAAGGCAATTGTCGTATAAACATAAATAGTTACAAGATTTAAATCAATGAAAGAAAATAATATATTCAATGGAAAAAATAAATGTAAATATGAAATAAGTTGGCAGGAATAATCACTAATATGAGTAATTACAAAATATAAATGGGTTAAATCCAACAATTAAAAGGCTGACAGAATTGATTAAAGGAAAAACAGAATCCAACAATATGTGGCCTCCAGGAGAAACTTTTAAAATAAAGAGACAGAAGAATTGAAACTAAAATGTTGGAAATAGACATTCCATGAAAGTATAAACAATCAATCAAAAACTCTGGTGGAACAATAGTAATGCCTATATTGCGGATGACCTGAGGTTCCGTCAATTACAACGTATTATTTTATGTATAACTAAGAAAGGAAAAAATCTCTACCAACTAAACAATGATACAATTTTTTCTTACTACTTAGAATTTTTATTTTACATGTATTAAAAGAACTCTTTTAGACCTATTTAGATGTAGATTTTTATCACATACTACCCCTAATACATAAAACCAAAACTTTTTCACATCGGAGTATAACTCTTCTGAATCACATTTTCACTCAGTTGCCCAAGCCTTTAAAGCACTCTAACATATCCTCTCCATGATCATATTAAATAGAATTTGGATGAAACATTGTTTCAGAGTGCCCCACTGTTGTCTCCCAGACTTTTCTTCCAAGACATCAGCTGCATTTGGCAAGTTAATGCTAGTGTTTTTATGATCTTACCAGAACTTGCAACCAGCAGAAGATTTTAAGACAACAAACAGACATTGTGCTCTTTCTTTAAATAAATCTTAAATAGTTTGTTGATGGACTCATGAAGGGGTCATACTCCAGTCCTGTCTCATGGAATAACAACCAAGTCAATCGCTTTTTAGTGAATGTGTTCTTTAGCTGATCAGACAATCAAAACAAGTACACGTGGTTAATTACTTAGGTCTCCCAGACATCTTGAAATATTAGTCAAGTCCACTAATGTAGTATAAAATAAGCAGCCCAGCTAATAAAACGTATTGCAAGAATGCAAGGAAGTTTCAACATCATTAAATCTATCAATGTAATTGAACACTTAATAAATTGAAGTAAAAATATGATGTGATTTTTTCAGTTGATGAAGAAAGGCATTTTGATAAAGTTCAACATTTAGGAATTTTTTAAAAAACTTTTAAAACTATAAGTTTAATGAAATTTTCATTAACTTGGTAAAAATTATATACTAAAATCCTGCAGCAAACATCACACTTAATGGAGAAACTTTGGATACATTATCACTAATAAGATAAGGGTAAAGCTCATGTTCTAGGCGGTAAGGAGAGTGAAGAAGTACATGCATTGGAAGGGAAGATATCAAGCTATCATTTGCCAACAATATGTTCATATACCCAGAAAACAAACAGAATCATCAAACAAAAGAACTACTGAGAACATTAAGAAAGTTGTCAAGATTAAGATCAACCTACAAAAATCAACAGCATTCTTTGCATATATACACACACCAGTCTGGAAATTTCTT
>CM052446.1:339291-350300 GCA_028533085.1 Varecia variegata | reverse complement strand
GTGTTAAATATATATGGAAGCTCAAACAATTTCAGTTTCGTAGAGGGTATTGGGAAAATTGGCTCACTCTTCGGAAATGATAAAATTGAATTTCTATATAACACGATCTGCAAAAATGAATCTAAATGGATAAAAGATAAAGTCTATAATGCTAAACTCTGAAAGCAACAAAATAAACCATAAAGGAATACTTTTATGACCTAAGGATGAAAAAGGAATTCTTAAACAGAATCTCAAATCACAAACCATAGGCAAAAGTTGATGAATTTATGCTCATCAAAATGGTGGATTTCATTAAGGAGAAATAGATAGAAAAAGATCAATAGTAGGAGACTTTAACATACAAAATAGATCAAGTGAACAAAAACAGAATATACAAACAACTTAATTGATAAGGTAAAGCTTCCAGACATATATTGAATATTACACCTTGGTAATGGAGACTATACCTTCTTCTCAAGTACATGTGGAACATTCCTAGCTGCTGATCACATGTTACTTCACAAGGAGAGCATCAGTAAGTTCCACGGTGTCAAAATGTCATAACCAACATTTTTTATCACTTTGCAATAAAACTTGGAAATGAACAGAAAATTATTATTATTTTTTTTTGAGACAGAGTCTTGCTTTGTTGCCCAGGCTAGAGTGAGTGCTGTGGCATCAGCCTAGCTCACAGCAACCTCAAACTCCTGGGCTAAAGTGATCCTCCTGCCTCAGCCTCCTGAGTAACTGGGACTACAGGTGCGAGCCACCATGCTTAGCTAATTTTTTGTTTCTATTTCTAGTTTACTGGCTATTTTTTATTTCTATTTTTAGTAGAGACGGCGTCTCACTCTTGCTCAGGTTGGTCTCGAACTCCTGACCTCAAGTGATCCTCCTGCCTTGGCCTCCCAGAGTGTTAGGATTATAGGCATGAGCCATGGCGCCTGGCCAACAGCAAATTTTTAAGAAAATCTTCCCTCCGAAAATTTGCAAATCTTTTATTAAGCTACTCTTGGATCAAAGTAAAAATACAAGAAAATAACATAGAATATAAAAAATAAAGATATAGAAATGCGTCATTTAATACATTGTAAGAGGGAAAATTCATAATATGAGAGAATAAAAATTAGTGAATAAATTTTAGCTTAAAAACCTTTAAAAAAGTCAATCAAAAGAAGCATAAAGACTAAAGCAATAAAATAAAAGCAAAAATTAATGAGATTGAGAACAGAAAAATAATGGGGCTAGTTAATAAATTGAAATTCTGATTAGTAAATATTTTAAAAAACAGGTAAAGATACAAGAAATAAAATGGGAAATAGCAAGGTGAAAAAAATTACTGAAATGGAAGAATTTTAAAGATTATGGATTACTTGCAAATAAATTTGAAAACACATTAAATTATGAAACTATTTTGTTTGCATTGTAGAATTGAGCAAATGAGTAAATCTATTACTCTTTTGGAGAGAAGAAAATAAAAGTGGGGCAAGGAGAAGAATCTTGCAGTATTGGATTAGAATTGGAGGTAATAGCAAAAACTGCTTTAAAAAGCAAACAAACAAAAAACCCACATATCTCCTCCCTCTGCTCTAAAAGGGCCCAGAAGCGGATGCTCCAGGAGCAATGAGAGTGACTGGGGCCTGAACCTGGGTTTCCAAATGCCGCGTGTCCACTAACCCGAACCGAGCTTCTTGGGAAAAGGGCTGAACCCAAGACCAGGGCAGGAAAAGTGTGCTCTGATAGCTGATTTTAGATGTCAACTTGACTGGCCCAAGGGATGCCCAGATAGCTGGTAAAACATTATTTCTGGATGTCTGTGAGGGTGTCTCAAGAAGAGATTAGCACGTGAATTGCTAGACTAATGTGGTTGGGCGTCACCCGGTCTGTCGAGGACCTGACAGAACAAAAGGGGCATATTTTCCCTCTGGCTGTCTCAGCAGGGACAGCCACCTTCTCCTCCCATGAACACCAGAACCTCTGGTTCTCAGGCCTTGGACTGAATCACAGCGCGGGGTTTTCTGGTTCCTGCTGTGGATGGCAAGTCATGGGACTTCTCGGCCTCCGTGATCACACCGTGCTGTCTGTTCCATCAGGGCCAGCTGCTGCGTGGGGTCGGAGAGGGGTGCTGTGTCTTAGGAGGGGGCTCTGTCCCAGGGTGGCTCTGCCTCTGGGGTGACTCTCCAGAAAATCTGCCATACAGGCCTGGGGCCTCCTGACACCACACGTGCCACTCTTTTCTTGTCATAGCAAGTAGATGTGACTAAGAGTGACCACTCTGTCTATGGATCTTCACCAAGGTACCCCAAGGTCTCTGTGTCCTATTGTGAGATAGGCTGCCCATCTGCAAATGCCCTCTTAGGAGTCCCTTGTTTGAAGTTGTGTTTGCTTTCGTAAAAGACCAAGGAGGAAACTTCCCATTAGTGTCTTGTATAAGGTAAAAAGATTACAATTGGATGTCAGCTCAGTAATGCAGTAAAGGAATGCAAATATTTGTCTCCCATGGGATGGTCACTTGGCTAGCCCTATAAAGGTCTTGTCACCTTGTAGGTGACATCCAGTATGTTGCGGGTGAGACCAGTGATTTCAATTACTGATTGCTGTGTAACAAACCATTCCAAAATCTAGTGGTTTAAGACAATTTATTCTTTCTCGTGATTCTGTGGGTGGGAGTTTGGGCAGGGCTTGGCTGGGCAGCTCTCCTGTTCCTCCTTACAGCATGAACTGTGTCCAGCTGTGGCTGAGCTGGGCTGGAAGGTCCAAGAAGCCTCCACTCATGAGTCCAGCACTGCAGTGCTCCCCCACACGGTCTCTCACCATGGATAACTTGGGGTTCTTCACAACATGGCCGTCTCAGAACGGCTGGACTCCTTGCATTGCCTGGATTGCAGAATAGAAGAGGCTAACAGTTCTCTTAAGACCTGGGATTGTAAACCCTAGGACATTACTTCTGGCATATTCTGTCAGTCTAGGCAAGTCCTAAAGCCTGCTCAGATAGAAAGGGAAGGGAAACAGATTTTATCTCTCAGTGGATGATGTGGCATGCACGTATAGAAGGGAAGAAATTCATGGTGGCTATCTTTGGAGATTGTCCTGCTCCACAATTTTGATTCTCTGTCCCACTTACCAAGTGAGCTAGCTCAACACCAGGTCTAGTGTCCTGAGACAGGACTGTTTGGACACTTCAAGAATCCTGCTATGATGGCTAACTTTATGTGTCAACTTGACTGGGCTACAAGGTGCCCAGATATTTGGTTAAACGTTATTCTGGGTTGGTGTGTGAGGATGTTTCTGGGTAAGACTAACATCTGAATCAGTAGACTGACTAAAGCATATTGCCCTCCCCAATGTGGGTGGGCCCCATCCAATCCACTGGGGACCCAGATAGAACAAAAGGCTGAGTAAGAAACAAATTTCCCTCTGCCTATCTTCAAGCTGAGACTTCAGTCTTCTCCTGCCTTTGGACTTAGACTTGGACCAGAACCTACACCTCCGGCTCTCCTGGGTCTGGATTTCTCTGCCAACAATTCTTTATAATAAATTTCTCTCTATAGAGATAGATAGATAGAGACATAGACATAGATACATATTAATAGATACGCTTTTGTTTCTATTTCTCTGGAGAACCCTAATACACCTGCCTTCAGACAAAAGGCTGGAAACAGTGTGCGTAGTACCTGGCCAAATAATTTTTAAAATCCATTTTATTAATTTTTTGAGTAGACAAAGTATGAACATGGTACAAGATTCAAAAGTTAAACTTAAGTTCCTCCAACCCTTCTCTCCCAGTCATCCTGTTTTCTTCCCGTTAAAGAGACAATATTAACAGTCTCATGTATGTCCTTCCAAAATGTTGTTTTGTGTTTTACACTAATGATAGCTGTACCCACAGTTCTGCACCTTGAGTTTTTCCTTTAGTAACATATCTTAGAGCTCTTTCCATATCCGTTCATATAAAGACACCTCACTTTTTAATGGTCACTCACGGTTATGTAGATTTATCACTATTTATTTAACCCATGTCTTATTTTTGGAGATGTAGATTGTTTTCATTTTTGCTATTGGAAACAATATTGCAATGCACGTCCTCACCGGGACCAGTTCATAAATGAGCAAATCTGTCCGTAGGACAACTAAGTAGAATTGCTGGGTGTCTGCATTGTTAACTTTGAAAAGGGTTGCAAACTGCTGGCCACATGGCCCCACCAGCGTGCCCACGCCGCAGCGAGGGGCGGGAGTGTGGCTCCCCACCGCCTCACTGGACACCAGCCGCTCTCAGAATTTTTTAGCTTGGAACATGGTATCTTACTGTAGTTTTAATGTGTAGTTTTCTTATCATGAGTGAGGTAGAGCCTCCTTTATATATGCTTAAGATCCAAACTGGATTTCCTGTCTGTCTATATCCTTTCCCAAGTTTTCTTATATATACAATGAAAAGAAATAACTACGTGTGTTTGATAATCTATGATATGTATTACATTTTTTCCAGTTTGTCATTTTTCTTGTAAATTGTAATGAACAAGGAATAAAGAGAAAATGAAACGCTTTGACTGCTCTTGTCTCTCAGTGACCTAAAATTTTCATTTGCTGTGATTAAAAAAAAAAACAAAAAAACAAGCAGCTCCTTGCTCTGAGGAGGGGAGTGCCTCCCTCCGCCCAGCAGGTCCCACAGTGCGCTCACCCTTCCTGCCAGTCACGGAGGAACAGCCCCTGGCCCCCCACGTCTCACTGAGAGGCCGTGTGTCCCCTCCCCTTACAGAACAGTGTCTCCTTTTGCCTCGGTCTTGGAAGGTGTTGGCTCCAGGAGGAATATGTGTATGTTGGAGAGAAGGGAGGACATATTTGAAACATTGAAAAGGAATTTAGTTCAGATAATTTTTGCCTCTGTCCCTGCCACAGTCTCTTTTATCATTCTCAGTGAAACAGAGGACAGAATTGTAAAGTCGTGGACCCCGAGATGGGGACCGCATGGCAGCATTCCATCCCCTCCTAGCGCAGGCGTGCAGATAGCGGACAGACGGCTCGAGGAAAGGAAAACATCTGCTGGTCATGTATATTTTGTTTCCCATCTGGTGGAAGGTTGTCTGATCAGGACCGTTCAGAGCCAACGATGGCTCTCGGGGAAAAGTCTCCTGTCCCCTGTGCTCCGGCCAAGCGCGTTCACCAGGAATGAAGTGAGAGACAGAACCACCAGCCCAGCCCAGCCCAGCTGGGGCCCAGGGACAGGGCCGCTCACGGCCGGGGGCCAGTTCCTTCCACATCCAGCTTCCAGGACCTGGCGCCCCTCCCTTCACTCTTCCAATCTATAGAGACATCTAATTTCTCCTAAATGCAATGGCTCTTTGCAATGGGTCTTCTCCATGCAGGAGGCGCCTGCGCGTTGGTGTGGAGCCCACATGGTGCTGGGCGCAACCCAGGTTTGGGGTGGGAGGAACTCTCAGGACCTCTGGGGATCATGACACTTACAGCCCAGGGTCTGTGGTCGCTTGTTACTCAAGGAAGCTGTGAGTCTGCATCTCTGGTCCGTCTTGTCCCCCTTTTCTGTCATTAATTAAAGAAACGCAGTGAGGAAAAACCTTCCAATACTGACTGCCGACCTCAGAAAAGGAAATGAATTCTTGGGAAAGGAGCTTGAATGGGGCCTGGCAGAGGCACAAGTCGTCACAACCAGGCTGCCCGGCCCCACCACATCCCCCTTAAGTAAGGGGCTCTCTCCCCTCTTTGGGCTGGAAAGTGGCTCTGGCTGAGTGAGGCGGCCACACCTGGGCAAAGGAGAGTCCGCAGTAACAACAGAAAACCAAGCTGAGGCGTGTGGGTCCCAGCTCCAGGTCCTGGGCGTTGGGTGGCAGATTTATGGAGATTTGCCATTATGGAGGGCAGAAAGGATCCTGTGCCGGGGTCTGAGCCTGGGCTGCAGCCCCGAGGCCCCTCCCTGCACTGCCTTCCTGCCCACCTCCTCCTCTGCCGACTGTCCCCTCCATCCCACAGTAGTGCCACCGCTGCTGAGCGTGCTGGGCACCGGCTCCCCAGGGAGACTCTGCAGGCGACGCCTTTCACAGGGACACAGAGGCGGGACCTACCTGGCTGCTGCTCTGATGCAGCTGTTGGCCACAGAGTCCTGGGGTCACCCAGGCCGTTTTGTCCAGAGTGAGGAGTATTGCAGCTGCCGAATGAGCTGTTCGCGCTCTCAGAAAGGCCGAGGGTTCTGCTAAATCCTGGGAAGACTGAAACAGAAAACCGCACCAGAGCCAAGCAGCTAAGTGAACACACGCATCCAACTTAGAAAACCAGACAGCAGTGAGGACAGCTAGACTCTTGCAGTAAAGATCATTGTAGTGATGAAATATGTAAATCAGAAGAGGGACAACTAGAGAAAAGGCTAATGCACATTTTGGGATTTTTTGAAAAAGGAAGAAGGAAGATGAGGTGGGAAGAGGGAAGACTAACAGGTCATGCCCTTGTTTCGTTTGTATTGACCTCTGAATATGTGGGGCCACATGTGAGTGTGCCTCTCCTCTGGCATGCACATGCATGTGTGGGAGGCCAGGCAGCTCGGTGTGAAACAACGTGGAACCAGGCAGACTGGAGGTCCACCTCTCAGCCGGGTGACCTTGTGGCCTCTGCACACGCTGTTCCTTCCTTGGCTACCTCCTGCCCACGATTCACATCTCAGACTGCAGTTTGGAAGCCCTGTCCTGCACCCGCCCCACCTCCAGGTTAACAGGGGCCCCTCCCAGCTGCCACACGCCTTCCCCAGTCGGCACAGGACACACACTGTGCTGCAGTTGCTCCCATATACACCTTTTGATGAAACAAAATGCAAAATATACACATGGAAGAATCTATGCAAAGTAAAAGTGCTGCCTAAATAATAACGGTGCGGTGAACACCTTTGTACTCACATCGGTTTGAGAAGGGTTTGAGAAGGGAGTATTCCCAGTAGCTTGGAATATACCCTCCCCCACAGCCCCTGCCGGAGACAGCTATCCTGCCCTTGTCGGTAAACATCCCTGCTCTTTGTCATATGTCTAACGAACTTGTATTGTTGCAACTATTTGACTTGTATTCTTTTGTGATGTTCTCTCTCCATGAAGTTTTTGGGACTTATCCATATTGATACATTGTATTAGTCCATTTTGCTCTGCTATCGAGGAAATGCCTGAGGCTGGGTACTGTATAAAGAAACGAGGCTTATTCTCCTGGTTGCAGGCTGTGTAAGAAGCATCAACCAGCATCTGCTTCTGGGGGGGGTGTCAGGGAGCTTCCAATTAAGGCTGAGGGCGAAGGGGAGCAGGTGTGTCCCGTGGTGAGAGAAGAGCAAGAGAGGAAGGAGAGGTGCCAGTTTACACGACCAGCTCTGGCATGGACCAATAAAGTGACTCACTAATCGTGGGGAGGGCACCAAGCCTTTCATGAGGGATCTGCCCTCCTAACGCCAACACCTCCCACCAGGCCCCACATTCAACACTGGAGATCAAATTTCAGCATGAGATTTGGAGGGGCCAAACATCCAAACCACATCGTGCACGTAGCTACAATCCATTCATTTTCACTGCTGTGAATTGCACTCCATCATACATGTAGACTACATTCTAGTTATTCTCTTGCTGATGGGCATATGGGTTATTTTCACCTTTTTCCTATTGCTGACAGTGCTCCCAGGACCCCTGTGCATCCTGTGGGACTCATGGGCAAGAAGCTCTCTAGGCTACATTTGTATTGACAGGGCCGTAGGGTGTGCACAGCTGAGCTTGCCTGGAAGCACCACGCTGCTTCGCAGACTGATCGGTGCTGATGTAAGCTCCACCAGCGGTGGTGGTTTCCTGTCTCCAGGTCGCCAACACTGATTGACAAACTTTTCAACTTCTGTCAATCTGGAGGGTGTGACGTGGTATCCGATTGCACTTTTAATTTGAATTTCTCTCATCAGTAACACAGTGAGTATCTTTTCATATTTGTATTGTCCATTCAGGTTTTCTCTTTTATGCCCTTGCTACAGTATGGATATGGTTGGATGTCCCCTCCAAATGGCGTGTTGAAATTTGATCCCAAAGTTGGAGGTGGGGCCTGATGGGAGGTGTTTTGGTCATGGGGGTGGATCCCTCATGAATCATTAATTCCTCCCTTGGGGGCAGGGGATGAGTGAGTTCTCCCTCTGTAAGTTCTTGTGCGAGCTGCTTGTTAGAAAGAGCCTGGCACCTCCTCCACCTCGTTCCTCTCCGCTTCCCCTTCTGTCACGAGTGGAAGCTCCCTGGAGCTCTCACCAGAAGCAGATGCTGGTGCCATGCTTCCTGTACAGCCTGCAGAACCGTGAGCCCAGTAAACTTTTTTTCTTTATAAATTACCTACCCTCAGGTATTTCCTTTACAGCAACGCAGACAGACCAAGACAGCTGCATGAAAGTCCTCTCTTACACATTTTCCCACTGGGTTATTTTCTCTGTCACTGACTTTGTACTGGAGCCGTCATACCAGGATCATGACAGCCAGCTGCAGCCACCTCTTCCCAAATCCACACCTGTTGACCTCACATTGATGGCTGGAAATTGGCCACATGGAAGTATTCATATCATGGAAATCAGCAAATGGTACGTGTCAGGACTTTGAGGGGATCTGAGAGCCAGTTGTTAAATATTTTCCAGCACAACACCAGGGGTTCTTCATGTACCCAGGCTCCAGTCACTTGTTGATTATGTGGGCTACAAATATTGAATCCCATATCGTGACTTTTAAAAATGTTCCCTTTGAGGTAACTTTTGATTATCAGAAGTTCTCAGTTTTACTATGGTTATATTTTTAAATTTGTTCCTATATGGGTAGTGTGTTTCATGTCTATTTATTTATTTATTTGAGACAGAGTCTCACTCTGTTGCCCCAGGTAGAGTGCCATGGCGTCAGCCTAGCTCACAGCAACCTCAAACTCCTGGGCTCAAGTGGTCCTCCTTACTCAGCCTCCCAAGTAGCTGGGACTACAGGTGTGAGCCACTGTGCCCTGCTAATTTTTCTATTTTTAGTAGAGATGGGATCTCACTGTTGCTCAGGCTGGTCTTGAACTCCTGAGCTCAAGTGATTCTCCTGGCTCGGCCTCCCAGAGTGCTAGGATTATAGGTGTGAGCCACTGCGCCTGGCCAGAGTCTGCATTTTTTAACCAAGATAGCAGTGAGCTGTGCTCAGGTCTCCTCTGCTCTGTTGATAGCCGCCTGTTGAGTGTGAGCATTTACTATTTGCTTCAAACATCCAAACAGCCCGGGACCCTGAGCCAGCAGGACCCACTTGGTTTTAAAATTAACACAGTCCATCTCTGAAAACCCCTCACCTGGAGTCACCAGGTAACACTTTGTTCTACTTGTACTCCCTCGCTTGCTCGACCTCTCTCTTTATCTCTCTCCCATTTGAGAATACGTTGCAGCTATCACAACCATTTCCAAACATTTCAGCCTGTCTCCTAGAAGAAGGACATTCTCTTATATACCTATAATATAATTATCTAAGTTAACATTGATTTTTTTTGACATTGTTGGAGTGCAGGCCTGTTGTTTCATAGAATGTGTTTTATTCAAGTTTGATGTTCCCTCGTGATTAGATTCAGGTTATGCATTTTTGGCAGGAATGATGCTGTGTCTTTCTGAAGGCATCACCACAATGGTGGTTTGTAGTGTTGCTGGTGCTATTAACCTTGAGTCAATATCAAAGTGGTGTCTGCCAGATTTTTCCACTATTAAGGTATTTTCCCCCTTTAAAATTAAAAAGTCATCCCTATAAATAATTTATTCCTGCCATGTATGGTGGCTAAAGCTTGTAATCCCAGCCCTTTGAGGGGCTGAGGTCGGAAGATCACTTGAGGTCAGGAGTTCGAGACCAGCCTGGGAAACATAGCAAGACCCTGTCTCTACAAAAAAATTGACAAATAGCTGGGCATGATGGCACGTGCCTGTGGTCCCAGGTACTCAGGAGGCTGAGGTGGAAGTATCCCTCAAGCACAGGAGTTGGAGGCTACGGTCAGCTATGATCACACCTGGGCACTCCAGCCTCGGTGACAGAGTAAGATTCTATCTCTAAAAAAAACAATAACAGTAATAATAATAACCTGAATCAGCTACTACAATGGTGGCTACAAAATGGCAGTTTTCTAGCTCTGCATCATTCCTTGTACAGAAGAAAATGTCCATTCATTTCATTACTTGTTCTAGCACTGTGGTAGCATGTATTCTATTTCTATTCACTGTGTTATAATCCTGTTATTATTCATTTCTGTGTTCAGATTATCTCGGATTTGGCCAGTGGGAGCCTTGTCGAGCTGGATCCTGGGTCCTTTGTTTTGCCCTGGTCAGGTTTGAAGCACTTCTGTACTTTCTGGCACAACAGACTGTTCTAGGGCTCACAGTGCATGTGTCAGTCAGGGTTCTCCAGAGAAACAGACCCAAGAGGAGACACATACACATGCACACACACATATGTGAAATATATGTAAGATAATCAAGACGCATCACAATTAAACTTATTAAAACTAAAGATAAAGTACTGAAAGTAGCCAGAAAGAAATGATACCTTACCTACAAGTGCCATTTGAATGACAGTAGATTTCTTGTTTGAAACCATGGTTGATATAATCTCCTATAAAAGATTTATTATCATAATGAATCTTTATTATATACAAGACCAGAAGGAATTGGTACAACATTTTTCAAGTGCTGAAAGAAAAGGACTGTCAACCGCAATTCTGTATCTGGTGAAACTATCCTTCCAAAATGAAGGGAAAATAAAGACATTCTCAGATGAAGGAAAACTAAAAGAATTTGTTGGCTGCAGACCTATCTTTAAAAACTGGCTAAAGGGGCCGGGCGCGGTGGCTCACGCCTGTAATCCTAGCACTTGGGAGGCCGAGGCGGGCGGATTGTTTGAGCTCAGGAGTTCGAGACCAGCCTGAGCAAGAGCGAGACCCCGTCTCTACTAAAAAATAGAAAGAAATTATCTGGCCAACTAAAATATATATAGAAAAAATTAGCCGGGCATGGTGGCGCATGCCTGTAG
>CM052446.1:305061-331737 GCA_028533085.1 Varecia variegata | reverse complement strand
GATCTCTGCATGGAGACCTCTGTGTGAGATCTCTGCATGGAGACCTCTGTGTGAGATCTCTGCGTGGAGACCTCTGTGTGAGATTTCTGTGTGAGATCTCTGCGTGAGACCTCTGCATGGAGACCTCTGCGTGAGACCTCTGCATGGAGAAATCTGTGTGAGATTTCTGTGTGAGATTTTTGTGTGAGATCTCTGCATGGAGACCTCTGTGTGAGACCTCTGCATGGAGACCTCTGTGTGAGACCTCTGCGTGGAGACCTCTGTGTGAGATCTCTGCGTGGAGACCTCTGTGTGAGACCTCTGCATGGAGACCTCTGTGTGGAGAGGCAGACGGGGAGGCCCGGAGAGCCCAGCCCCTGTACAGGCAGGGCTGGCAGAGGGGCATCGAGCTCAGGCCCCCAGGCACCTTGCTCTAGGCCCAGTGCTCTGACAGACCCGCTGGTGTCAAGGGAGGACAGGGCGCTGGCAGGTGTGGGCTTGTCCTGCGCACTGCCCTCCATAGTCCTCAGGGCACCCAGCTCTTAGGCCTCCATGGGGTCCCTGAAGCCAGATGAGCTTGCCAGTCTTTTGGCCCTGCTGTGCCTGGGCACAGCAACCACCCGCAGCCACCCTGGCCCCCACTCAAGCCTCTCCCTGCCCCTGCGAAAGCAGGTGCCCGGTGACTTCCCCACTCGACCCTGCACGTACAGCTCATCTTAATCCAAACTGGCTGTCACCTGGCAGACCCTTTCCCCGAGCTGCCAGCTCCCTTCCCCAAGCCTCTCGTTCCCCTAAACCCCAGCTCTGCCCTGTGGGTAGAAGGAACCCACCACCTTCAAGGCTCATGGGGTTTGGATGGTCTCTCCCCATCCATGCCAAACCCCACAGTAATCCAGGGCATTGGCATTGACGCCCTCGGCTCCACTGTGAGTTCTGCCAAATCCTGCAGGAGCTGGACGTCTGGCTGGATGGCCTGTCCTACACAGCAGCTGCCCATTCTTGAATACTAAGTTCAGCACCGCTGCCCCACTGCCCCCATGGCCTCCCTGGCTCTGTCTCTCCCCTCACCCGCCCTCTTGTGCCTTCAGTCTCTTCCCTGAGCTATTTCTGTGCGTCTTTCCCTAATATCTGGTATGCTGAACACAGAGCTCATCAATTCTCCTCCTGTCTTGTTCTCTAACATAGCACTTAAGATTATAAATTTCCCTTTCGTGCCATTTTACCTGCATCCCAAGGGAGTCAATATGCACTGCTTCTGTTATTGCCTGGTTTATGTCTTTTATATTTTCCATGATCATCTTTGCTTTGGCCCGTGAGTTACTGTGTCTTCCAGATGTATTCAGGCTTGGGGCCCATCTTTCTGTGATTGACTTCTAACACTATTGCCTTGTGATTAGAGAGCATGTACAGTTTATCATTGCTGGCATTTGGTGAAGCTTCCTTTGTGGTCACCTAAG
Source organism: Varecia variegata (assembly GCA_028533085.1). Classification (NCBI taxonomy): domain Eukaryota; kingdom Metazoa; phylum Chordata; class Mammalia; order Primates; family Lemuridae; genus Varecia; species Varecia variegata. The sequence continues at coordinate 330,301 of CM052446.1, read as the reverse complement.
TGGTCAATATTGTAAATGTTCTATCCATCTGTGCTGGGAAAAAGTGAATGTCCGACACATTGGGTGTGGGATTCTACATCTGCCCAATAGCTCAAACTTAAGCTGCATATTACAAATCTCTTTATTTTCATGCTTTTATTTTGCTTGATGCCACTTTCTGAGGTGTGCTAAAAGTCTCTGCCATGCCGGTGGACGTGTCAATGCCTCCTGGGTGCGCCATTGTCACTCTGAGGCTAGTTGAGCACTGCTCTGTCTTCCTGGTGTGCTGTCTCCTGGCTGGGTTACTGCTGCACTTCCCCACCCCTCACCCCCACTGCTTCCTGCCTTCATGAATGGTCCTTACACCCACTTCCTTTCCGTTAGCATTTCGCACCAGATAGCTTGCTTTTCAAAAACCCAACCTGAGAATCTGTGTTTTGAATAGGTGATTTTAATCTCAATACGTTTTGTTGTCTTAGTAGAGTATTTGGAATGGCCTTTACTATCTTATTAGGTCATTAAATATGAAATGTCTGATTTCAAATCAAAAGTTTAGTTTAGTATATCTCAAACAGGAAGCAATACAATTAAAGTATGTGCCTAAACTATCGACACAGTTTTGCCATCTTAACAGTATACAGTGAAAGATGTTTTCCAATGCTTGTTGAGAACTGAATATTTTTCTTGCAAGAAGTGGTCCAAAGCCTGGAAGAAGTGATAGTCAGTGGGTGCAGGGGCTGGTGAATACAGTGGATGACAGAGAATTTCCAAGTCCAGCCTCTAGTTTGAGCAGCATTGTTTGTGTGACATGTGGTCAAGCGTTGTCTTGCAAGAGGATTGGCCTGTCTCCATTAACCAATCTCAGCTGCTTAATCACAAGCATGCTCATCAGTTTGTCCAACTGGCTGCAGGAGACATCCGCTGTAATCGATTGACCAGGTTTCATGAAGCTGTAGTGGATAGTACCAGCGCTGGACCACCACACAGACACCATTAGCTTTTTTTGACGAATATTCAGTTTTGGGCTGTGTTTTGGCACTTCGTCTTTATCCAACCATTGTGCTGAACGCTTACAATTGTCAAAAAGAATCCATTTTTCATAACATGTAACAATATGGTGTAGAAATGTTTCACCTTTATGTCATGACAGCAAAGAAAGGCAAGCTTCAAGATGATTTCTCTTTTGACGCTCATTTAATTCATGCGGTACACATCTATCCAGCCTCTTTACCTTACCCATTTGTTCCAAATGGTCCAATATTGTTGGAATAATAACATCAAACCTTGCTGCTAATTCACACGTAGGTTGAGATGGATTCGATTCTACTACAGCTTTCAGTTCATCATTATCACCTTGGTCTCAGGTCTCCCACATGGCTCATTTTCAAGATTAAAATCACCAGAGTGGAACTTCTCAAACCATCCACATACTGTGCGTTCATTAGCCACATCCTTCCCAAACACTTCGTTGATATCTCAAGCTGTCTGTGCTGCTCTGGTTCCACGACAGAACTCATATTAAAAAATAACACGAATTTTTGACTTATCCATGGTTTTACAAAAATTGCTCTTAAAAGATTTTGAAAGATAATCACAAGCCAAAATATGTGTTTGAAAGACTGAGGATGCATCTTCACAATAAAAATAAAACAAGAAGTGTCAGAGTGAAATGTCAGAGATATCAACTGTCAAAGTTAGTAGATAAGGAAATCGGACATTTCATACTTAATAACCTTAATACTGCCTATCTACAGTTTTTGTCTTGGACTCTAGTGGGTTGCACTTTCTTACTCTCTTTCCCTCGTCTGTGTGTCTAGAGGTGATGAAACCTCTCTTTCAATTGCACATCGTTTTCTGTGTGTAGTGTCTTTCGGGTACAGAAAGCCTAGCATTCCTCAGCTGGTGGGCACCTCCCTCCATCTGCTCTGAGGGTCCTGCTTCAGTCCCTGTGACTGTGGGGTTGGTCTGATCCCTTCCCCCGAGTCCCTTTCCTCACACGCCCTGCCCCAGCAGCTTCCCCATACATGTGGTACCTTTCCAGGCCTTGTGCCACCTACAGTTGACCCTTGACCGACACAGGTTTGACTGTGCGGGTCCACTTACACCCAGCTGTGCTGCTGCCTCTGCCACCCCTAGGACAGCAAGACCAGCCCCTCCTCCTCCTCAGCCCACTCAGCGTGAAAACAATGAGGATGAAGACCGTTGTGAAGATCCAATTCCGCTAAATGAATATTAAGTGTATTTTCTCTTCCTTATGTTTTAATAAACATTTTCTTTTTTGTAGCTTACTTCATTGTAAGAATACCGTATATCATACATCTAACATACAAAATACACGTTAATTGAATGTTTATATTATCATAAGGCTTCTGATAATAACAATGGGCTATCAGTAGTTACACTTCGGGGGAGTCAAAAGTTATACACAGATGTTTGACTGTGAAGGGGTTGGCACCCCTAACCCCGCAAGTTGTTCAGGAGTCGACTCCATTTACATGCATTTGTAGATAAGAAAAATACACAGCAAAATTTGCGCAGGCTTCTGTGCACATTGATGGCACACTGAGCTATGGTTCCATTTGGATTCTTGTCCTTCTTTAGCCGCACCCCCTCCGCTCCTGCCTGTGCTCCCCACGGCCCGGTGGCTTGTCTCCCAGCTCCCGTGGGGACTGGAGAAGTTTGAGGTCAGACTCAGTCTTGTTTATCCGCAACTGTTTTCCCTCTGGAATAGCTTTTCTGGTCTGCGTGTTTGGCACTCTGTGAATACTTTGACCCAAACTCTTGTGTTTCTTTATTTCTTAGAAATTCTGCCAGCCTCTCTTCAAATACGTCCCCCTGCCCGGGACTCTCTCCTTGGCTGCAGGACTGCTGGGCAAGGGGCAGGGACCGCCCTGTTCCACCTCCCACCTTCCCGCTCCCGACCCCTTCCTGATGCTTGCTGGAGGGTCCCTCAGTGAAATCTTCCAGCCTGTTCCAACAATTATATTTAGTTATAATTATATCTATAAATCCTATGATATTCGTCAATGATATGCTTTTCACACCCCACATCACTTGTTTGTCATCATAACTGCTTCTGTTGAGCTCATGTTCCCCACGTGCTCCCTGTGACAAAGTCCTCGAGGGGACTGAGGTGCAGCCCAGTGGTCGTGATGGATTCAGCTTCCCTAAGCTTAACTGATCTCAGGACCGCTTCTCATGGGACACCTGCGAACACGCCTGTCTCACGCCCTGAGGAACCCAATTGAAGAACCACCAGCCACATCACTGTCCCTCGCTGGTTCACACAGGTCACCTCGTGAAGCACTGAACTGGCGAACCTGAAGGACACCTTCCATCCTCTGACCCCTCCATGGCCCAGATGGCCACCCTACCCCACACCCTCTCTGCCCTCCTTCCTGAGCACTCCCACAGGACCCTTCACCTTTGATGGGTGACTCAGTGGGGACCCTCCAATCATGCTGCCTCCAGCCTAGGCCCCGTCCAGCCGCCGTCGCCACCTCCTGTCCCCTGGGTCCAGGCTGGAGGAACAGCTCCCCACACACACCTGGCCTGGGCAGGGCACTTGCCTCACCCCAACATCCGTTCTCCTCCAAGGCCCTGATCCTGCCCCTCGATGCCTCTCCCCGGGGCCCACCCCCTGGCAGACCTGTGAGGGCTCTAACTGCGCCTCTGGGCAGTAGCACCCTGCCCCCACCTGCAGCCTGAGGATGCCCACGAAGCACAACCTGCCCTGGGGTCCCTGCACTCAGCCTTTCTGCGGCTCCACAGCCCCCACGGTGCCAAGCCCAAGCTCCTGCCTGCCTGTCACCTCCGAGCCCTGCCGCTGGCCTGGCCTCTCCTCCGATGCACACACCTGCTGGGGACCAGCCTTTCCGTCTACGCTGGAAGGGAGCACTTTCCTAGGACATCCCCATGGAGGGATGAGCTGGCCCTGGGCTCTGCTAACCGTCACCTTGGCCTGGATGGCCCTGTCCCCTCTTCCTACTCCGGAAGTAGCTTGAGGGAGCCTGCTGGGCCCTACTGGGTGGGGCAGGGGCTCCTGTGCACTCCCCGGAGGCTCTGGCTTCTGCAGAGAGGGGACAGTGGCCTTGATCTCTGCATCCCCATCCAGTTAGTGCCTGCAGCCCGGGGGTTCCATGCACAGCCTGTCTGGTGAGGCTGAAGGATGGGCCGGCTGTGTCTGCCCCAGCCTCAGTCTCTCTCAGGGGAGAGGAGGGCAGAAGAGAAGCCCGATGGGTCCACCTGAGTCCCTGGATGTGGGGCTGGACACCTGGCACAGAGGATGGATAGTCACCTGCCTCTCCGACAACAGTAAGACTCAGTGACCCAGGGCCCCAGGAAGGCACGGCTGGCTCCGTTCGGGGGCTTCGCCTCTCCACCGGGACAGGCAGAGGGTGTGCATCAAGGGAACTTGGACCCCCACCACTACCAGGCTTCGGACAGGTCTGCAAGGAGCCTGCGGTCAGCACTGAGGGTCCCTTACCCCTGCAAGGAGTGAGCACTGTCCCACGACCCCAGAACCCGCAGTCAGTCCTCCAGCCATTGGCCACCAACTTCATCAACATGAGGATGCCTCTGGCCATCCCAGATAGCACTGCCCCTCCAACCCTCCCACCGGCCCACCCACGACTGCCCCCAGCAGCCCAAAGGGCATGTCCAGCTGCTGTTGCCATCTGAACAGTGATGGGGACACGGAGTAGGGGGAGGGGCAGGAGCTGCCCTAGGAGCCTCCTTGGGGCCTGAGGCTGAGCACAGGGTGGCCCCACACAACGTCCACTCAGGTGGCCACAGGGGGCACTCAAACTTCCACTGGCCAAGGCCATGATCACCCACCAGGCCCTCAGTGAAGCTGACACTCCTGGCTGCTGGGTGCCAGGCGGGCCTCAGGTGACCAGTGGAGACTAGATGAAGGGGCACAGGACACTGACCAGGCCTGGCCTGGGAGACCAGGGAGGAGGCTGGTGTCATCTCGCAGAGAGGAGATGGGAAGGCATTCCAGGGAGGGCAGGCCGGGGCAGGGTGCTCCAGGGTCTTCAGTGTCCACAGGCCATGCCCACCCTGCCTGTATGGTCTCTGCCTGCTGTAAGATGGAAACTAGACTGAAGGTGAGTCTAGCAGCCCAGCCCAGCCTCGGCTGCCCTGCCCATAGTGGCTTCCTGGCAGGGGCTGGCACCTCTCCAACCCTCTTCTTTTCCACAGATTTGCTGAGCTCTTCCCCCAGGTACCCCTCTGCAGGGAGGCGCATGGTGCCACAGGGCTCTGGCCCGGCCCAGGCACCTGTGCGGGGAGTACCCTGCATAGGGAGCACCCAGCCCAGCCCAGCCACGGTCCTGCAGCTTCATTCATTGGCTAGCTTGAGGCCCACCTCCGCCAAGAACACGAGCCCCTCCAGGACTGAGACAAGCAGTGGGTCCACCCCTGGTCCCTGCGCCAGGGCCCCACTGGGAGGCACACAGCCAGAGTTTGATTAACAAAAAGGGGTGATTAATACTATTTAATTGCAACAAAGACATTTTGCCTGTTTGGTGTTTTGTTTTTCACTATGGGCTGGGCTGTGTCAGCCACCTTCACATCTGTGTCGGGTTCTCCAGAACAGCCGAGGTAGGAGACACCTTGTGTATCTCACAGCTTTATCGTGGGGATCGGCTCCCACGGCACGCAGGCTGGGAAGTCCCGCAGTCTGCCGTCCACAGGCTGGAGACCCAGGACAGCGAATGCTGTAGTTCCAGGCTGAGCCCAAAGACCTGAGAACCAAGGCCCGGACGGCGTAAATCCCCGTCCACGGGCGGGAGAAGACACGTGTCCCAGCTCCACAGGTGGGCAGGGAAAGAATCCTCTGCTCCTCTGCCTGCTTGTCCTGCCCAGGCCCTCAGCAGACGGGGTGATGCTGCCCACGTGGGGGGCCTACTTTACTCTGCCCATTCACACGTCAGTCTCATGCAGAAACACCCTCTCAGACATGCTGGAAAAATGCTTAATCTGGGTACCTGGTGGCCCGGTCAAGTTGACACATACACGAACCACCACAGCATCTTAGCCAAACCTCATGGCTCAGGCCTGGTCTCATGCCCCATGGACCAGCTGACTGTCCTGCCTAGACAGGCCGCCCAGTGACCAAAAGGGCCCTACACATTAATCTAAACATGCTCCCAGCTCACACGACCCTAAGAGTTGAGGCTCCCAGCTCACACGACCCTAAGAGTTAGCCACACAGCTAACTAGTGGGAGCTGGAGTGTGAACTCAGGCCCAGCTGGCTTCAAAGCCAAAGCTCCCAACCACTCTCCGCTGACTCCCAAGCAACGTGCCAGCCCAGGGCGCTTTCCAGCTCCCCCATCGCCTGCCGACACAAACGAGGACCCCATCATGCCAAGCGCTGCTCAGCAGGAGACACAGACGATACACTCCCAGGAGACTCGAACCAGCCTTCCAGAGTCCTGTAGCTAGGGGCTTATATTTATTTATACGCTTATTTATCTGAATGAATTTGTGGCAGCTCACAATATAACACAAATACAAGAAAACAAAAACCATCACGGCTAGACAATAGTTGTGTGTTTATGTAACCTTTTACGTATCACACCATACCTATTTGTAGGCACACGAGTGTGCATCACCCGTGCACACACACAGGTCTGCCCAGACTTCTAACAACAATGGTGCAGGCAAGGCCTTCTGAACAGCTGGGAAGGTGGCCATCTGCCTCCAACTTGCTTTGCATTTGTAAAACGTATTTGCTGGGAAGGCCTAGGGAAAAAAATAGCAGTATGAGGCTTCAATGATTTCTTAAGGACATGCTTCTAAATGATTTAATCCCTTCCTGAGACATTCCCATGAATTGATGACCTTTGCTTTTCCTTTCTCTCATCTGATGAGCAATGGTTTTTCTGACAGGCCAGTAAATTTCTCCCATTGCTTCTGCTAAGAAAATTTGTTTTTAAAAGATGATGAGGGGAAAGTGCTTTACAGCAAAGCACTCTGCACCCACCCCTCCCCCACTACAGTGGCAGGAAGGAGGGGCTGGTGGCAGTACTCCAGGGATGAGCCCAGTCACCTTAAATTAAAACAAATGCTGTCAACTTCCCAAGGGTGACTCACGCACAAAGGAGTCTGGAGACAAGGGGACAGACAGCTGGCTGCCCTTCCAAGCTCTGCAATGAGGTGGCCATGAGTGGAGCCCTTCTGGCATCCAACCCTACTCAAAGTGCCCCAAATCGCCCCACTCACATCTGAAGGGGTCGAGGAGGTTACACAGGGACCAGAAGGGAATTTCATTCTGTCTCCCAGAGCCAGGGCTCCAGCCATGCAACAGAGGCATTCCTACTGTGCATTTCTATGGGCCGGGCATATAGCAAGCCTGTGCCTGCCAGGACACCTCTACCTGGAAGTCCTCCCAGATGCACTATCAGGAAGTGTGCAGAGCCCTAGGGACTGACTGCAGCAACCAGCAAGCGTTCAGGATCAGGAGGACCGGGACAAGCGAGGAAGGCACCCCCAGACACCTCTACCTGGAAGTCCTCCCAGATGCACTATCAGGAAGTGTGCAGAGCCCTAGGGACTGACTGCAGCAACCAGCAAGGGTGCAGGATCAGGAGGACCGGGACAGGTGAGGAAGGCACCCCAAGGGGAGGGTGCAGTGGGCAGGGGACTGGGCAGATGCTGGGTGGGGGTCTGGAGAGTCGGAAGGAGCCGCGGTGCCCGCGCACGTCCTCCCGCGAGTGCGCTCTGCTCCAAGCCCGCGCCCTCCGTGCCCCGTGGGCGCTGAGTGACCAGCCACCCGGGGAGTGGCGGAGCCCGCGTCTCGGCATCTCGGCCTCTCGGTGCGGGCACGTCTTGGAGAGCCCGGCCGGTGGCGAGGACTCGCGGCGGCCCTCCGGGGCTCGCCCGCCCACCGCGGCCTGCGTGCGCCCCGCTCCTCCCGGGCGCGGCCCTCGGTGCGTAGAGCGCAGGCGCAGACGCAGGGAGCGCGCAGCGCGGCGCCGGGCTCCGGGCTCTGCCGAGGGCGGCCGCTCTCCCCGGCGGAATCCGGCCTGACTGGGAAACAATATGAATTTCTCAGAGGAAAAAACCTAAAATAAAATAAGGAAACGGGCTAGAAAGATACTTGTATCAAATATGACAGACCAATAGCTAATATCATTACATATTAAAAATTCCCTGCGCTTTTAATGAATTCATCAAGTTTTGGACTGATACAGGTGTGATGGACACGAACCGACTGCTCATGAATGAAATACAAACAGTCAGGGAACCAAGACAACAGCAGCAGAAAGCCGGGTGAACTGCTCGACCACCACGGCGTCGAAGAAATTCGGACGGAGAAGGTGCAGTTTGAAGCCGAATTAAATCGGGGAGTGCGGGTGCAGGAGCCGCGGGTCAGGCCCGCAGAGCCGGACGCCACCCTCAGGCGCCGACCTGTGGAGAGGCGCGACAAGGGAAAGCCTGCGCACTGACTGGCTCGCTGCAGGGTGTCTTCATCAGCAAAAGAAAAAAAAGGAGGAACAATCTGAATGAATCCCAGCACGAGAGCAAGGTGACTGAGGAGACACCAGCAATTGCCAACCGCCTCCTCTCACAGACGCAGGCACGCCAGTGTTGCCCGAGGGACAAGGGACAGGCCAACGTGGCCGAAAAGCACAGAGGCAGAGGCCGCTGAGTGAGGCTGTGCACTGGCTTCTGCGTCCTGTCGTGTGTGCTCCTTGGCACGCGCTCCCTGGTCGCCGCCCTCAGAGGCAGGATCCCCCTCTTCCTTCCCTGCCCACACAGCATCACCCGCAGCCTTGTCAGAGAGCCCTGTCCCATCCCGTTGTCTTTTGCTCACTCTCTAACGCCTGACCTCCTTCCTAAAAGGGTGCTCAGCAGTCGGCAACAGTGGGCAGAATGCACGAAAATTAAACAGCTCTTGCGATGAAGAAGGGAGGGAGACCAGGGGCTGTATCAAGGAACAGCCCAAGGAAGGTAGGTCTGGAGTTGAGCATAAAACTTGGCACTGAGTGAGCTTCCTGGAAGCCAAAGGAAGAACGATAATGCTAACTCTCATTAACCAGGACAAACAGCCATGCTGGTTTGTTGGGAAAGACCTGTGTCTTCCTAACCCTACTCCAAGAGACCTGTTGTCATGTGTTTGCTCATGTAAAGGTCCCGAAGACATCTGAGGGTCTCTAATGGGCTCCCAGCTAGAGAAGAATGTAGAAACATTCTTCATGTGACCTAATCTTACCCAAACCCCATGACAATGCTGTGTTAAGTTCTGGTTCTCTAGCACATTTCTGTGGAGAACTTCATAATATAATCAAGGCAGGTCACCTTCTAAACTATTCCAAATATGGACATTGTCAGAAGTGGGTGGCAGTCATGGCCACAGCTCCTGGTTCCCTGACACCACCTTGGTCTTTATCCCAGGATGAGTACGAACACGAGGGAGGCACAGAATGACAACAGCTGCAAGCAATGCTCTGGCTCCTTGGCCAGGAGGTGTGGGGCAGGGGGTGGGGTAGGCCTGCCACTCGATCTGAGGTCCTGGTTGCTACTAGGGCACAAAAGACCTTGCTGTCACATGGCCAAGGACTGAGGCAGGCAGCAGAAAGGAGGGTTGTCAGCCCTAGAAGCTGTCTCTGGGAGCCGTCAGCTGCAGCAGTGGCATAATGTGGGACTGGCTTTATGCCCTGCACTGACACCTCCGTCCTCTCAGAGCTTGGCCCAGGGACAGGGTGCCCAAATTATCTCTGTCACCTGGGGCAGGTCACCTGGAACAGGTCACTGGGGTCACATGGGGCACCTAGGACCGGTCACCTGAGGAGGGTCACTGAACCTCCTGGAGCCCCGTTTCCCCCAGAGTCACCCAGGGTGATGGAGTGGAAGCAGGAAGATCGTGTTGGGGATTGGATGGCACAGAGGCTCCTGGCTCGCAGCAGCCCACTGTGGTAGGGGTGCTTGTTTCTATTCTAATTGCCTGGGTTACATCTTAACCACAGAGACAGCAAACATCCCACCTCTTCCAGCCTGGGCTCTCCAAAGCTTCAAGTAGGAAATCGAGAGAAGTTGCGTGGGGGTCTAGAAGGAGGAGCAGGTGGGTGGAGATCAGCGATGGCGTGGCCGTGCCAGTATCACCATTCTGGTCATTGTCTCTCCCCATGTCCATGTCCCTCAAGGTTTCTGAAGCCCCTGCCATGTTCTCCAGCAGCTGCTCTGCGTGGTTGGATGGTGGGGCCGTGGGGCAGGTTGTGGGTCATTCTGCTGAAGCCAGGGAGATGGCATCTGTCCCGGGACCTCAGCCTAGAACCCATCCCTGGAGTACTGCCACCAGGCAAGAGCCCAGGACCTGGAAGCCCCACAGGAGACAGCTGACATTCCTGGGCATCTCCTTTCTGTCCACTCAGCTCACAGAAACCCACAGGGTGCTGTCCACAGGGTGCAGGGAGCGAGGGGGCCAGGCCAGGCCATCTCCTCACAGCTCCACTGAAGCTGGCTCAGTGGAACCCCACGTGGAGGGGTGCCGGGGACAGGCGAGCACAGGGGCCAACCAGGCTGTACCCTGGCCACCAGGATGCACACCGAAAGGGGTTCTTCCCGGGTCCTCTGGAGTGCACCCTGCTTCGGGGGCAGCACCCTCACTGCCCCGTGGCCCCGTCTCCCCAACTCTTCTCATCGCTCTGACCTGAGCAGCCTGCCTGCGGCAGCCTCACCTGCAGCACTGCCCTCCCTGCTGGAAGAACTCAGACCCTCAACTCCACTGGGGCCCGGACCCTGCAGGGGAAACACCTCACCTCCCCTTTGCCTGAAAGGCCTATCCCTGCATTTTCAAACTTCCTGAAGTTGAGTCTCCTCTGAGGTCGGTCCTGGGTGGGGTTGGGGGAGGGGTGGCGTCGCCCCAGCCCTCCTGTATCTGTTTCCTGGAATGTTCTTCTGGCCTGGTCCGTCCCCTCCCACCTGACTCCCGGTGTCTGTTGACAGCGCACTCTGGGCAATCCTGGGGAGAGGCCCCTGGGGCTGAACACAGCTCTTAGGTTCTGATCGCAGCTTATCACCCTAACGGAGGGAGTTTCTGGACTCTCCCCAAATTTCCTCTCCTCTTAAAATTTTCAATTAACAGTCTAATCTTGTTGGAAAATGGCCACTTTCTGGAGTATTCTTCTCATTGCTGAGTGCTTTTTCTAAACAGAGGAAGGCCCTTGATAATTCTGAATAAAATCAGAGCCAAGGAGCTTACCCCAACAAGGGAGGAGGGCCGACCAGCAAGCCCCCCAGTGAGGTGTGCACTGGAGCCAGCTCTGGCTCCTCCTGTCAGAACCTGCCACCCAGCCGGTCGGTGGAGGGTCTCTTGGGCCCTTCCAGCCTGGAGAGAAGCGAGGAGCCAGGCCTGGCTGCCAGCAAAGCAGCTGAAGTCTTGAGAAAACTTCCTGATTGCATTAACGAGGTCGCACCACCAGGACATAATCAAATCTCCCTGTTGGATGTGGTTTCCGGAAGGGCTGCTGCTTGCACGTGGCAGAACTAGGGCAACCAGGGACAGATACAGCGGAAGGAGGGAAGTCCTGTGGTTGGACCGCAGGCAGGAGGCTGGAGGAGCCACGGGCCGCCCCAGCTGGGCTTGTGGATGGCACAGGGCCAACGGGCAGTGCTGTCTGCCCGGGCAGGGGCCAGTCTTTCTCAGCAGTCATATAAAGACACCTGGAACACGTCTTGGGGCAACAGCCCCAAGTAATGGGCCTTCTTGATTTTGTAGGTCAGGAGGGTGCCTAGACAAGGCTGCAGGGACAGCATGTCTGAGCTTGCCCTGCACTGTAGCTGACCAGGACAGTGGCTTTGAGACTATAGAAACCCCCATGAGGAGCTCGCCCAGGGCAGGTGGGTGGGTGTGAGCTTCAGGGTCCGTAGGCCAGGTAGACATTGGCTCTGCCACTTCCCAGCTAAGGGACTGTGGGGCATCTACTTATCCTCGAGGGGGCTCATCTGTGAAATGGGAATAATAATAGGGTTGTTTTGAAGTACAAACTAAGAAAATGCACGAAAAGCACTAAACACAGAGCCCAGCACGAGAAAGCACCAGTAGCTGACAGCAGCCCCGGCTGGGCTTGTTCTTGGAGGAGCAGAGAGGCGGTTCCCACCCGCGCAGTGCCAGGTAGGAGGGAAACTATGCTTTGCAGTCCCAGCACCTCAAGACATAACTCCTACTAACCCAACCCATGAAAGACCAAGGGAGGCAGCCAATGCCAACGTCCCACAGCGATGTCCCCTGGTTTCTTCTCTGAGAATACTTCCTATGAAGGTTCCCAAGGAAGCTAACTCTGTATTAGACAGAAAACATACATGTTAGAGTCTCTGGACAGGTTTTGTTGAACAGATGTACAAGTGCAGGGACGAACGAGGATACCCAGACACAGAGCAGCTCAGTCACCTCCGAGGCACGTGGGGGCAGGCCTTGCTCCTTGCCTGGGTCCCCGCCGTCCCCACCCATTCACGCACTTCTCCACTCCTCCTCTGAGACTGCGGGCGTCTTTCACTGACCCCGCAGCTCCCTCTCTCGGCCCCTGGCCCCTGCGTGTCCTGGTCACCCTGACACAACAGGGAGGACTCAGCTCTGGAGCCTGAGAGTGGCCCCGGCCCACCCATGGTGCCCTGTGCCCTCACGTCTGCATCCTCACCTGCGTGACAAGGTCACCGCACTCTGGACTCACTGAGGGGCCCTGAGGACACAAGAGCTGGACCTGCATCGGGGCCTGGCATACACTAGGTGCCCATCAATGCTCTATGACTAAGGAGAGCTTCACTTCTTCAAGAGGGAAGGAAAGAGAAGAGGGCCCAAGATGGCTGGAAATTGTGGCTTTTGAGTGAGGCCTTGAAGGGCAGGCAAGGATGGGCAAGCCAAGCAGGGGAGGGGGACTCAGGGGCAGAGATCAGTGCGCGTGTGCGTGTGCCAACGTGCTGGCCAGGGGCTCTGAGTGCACTGTGGGGCTCACAGAACAAGGTCTCTCTAGGAGTCACCGAGTCTAAAATCACTGGGACAGACGGTCTTGAACAAGCCCTCACCACTCCCTCAGCATGGCCCGGGCTCCGTGGAGAAGGTGACAGCAGGGCCCATCTTCCCGGAGCTGGAGTCTGGACAGCTCAGGACCTCCAGGCCCATGGGGCCTGTCGCACCACCTGGATGCACCAAGGAGGCTTCTTTAAGATCTGAGGGGGAAGTGGGCCCAGGGCCAGGGCTGGGAGAGGAGGAGACAGTTGCAGCGACATCCTTGGTCCTGCGTAGCCTCTGCCAGCTCCAGTGGCTCCTCTACTGACCAGGTAACAACAGCACTGCTACCTGCAGTGTGAGGCCCAAGGAATCCGGGTGGAAGGTCCCCAACTAATGCAGTGAGGATGGCGAGGGAGCTTCAGCTGGAGGAGAGGCAGGCAGAGTGGCGGGAGCCGGGGAGGATGCCCAGGACACCAGCCGTGTGCCCAGGGGCAGCGGCAGCAAGGGCAGCATCGGGTCTGAGTGCTGAGATACTGATTGGGTAAGTCACCATTGCTTAGAAGCTGACCTTTCCATGACTGCAACTTTGGAAAGCCATTCGGGTCTGAGAAAATGCACGGGAGGGACCACCCAGCCCGAGGGTCCTGAGGCCACAGTCCTGGGCAGGTCAAGGTCGGCCCTGCCCTCCCCGCCCCCGTCCCCCTTTCTGCCCTTCATCTTCTCCCCACTCCTGCTTCTCCCATCACCCCACATTAACCACCTGCTCACAAGCCTTTTCTTTTGTTTATGTTTGGTTTTTTTCTCCCGTACATTTAAAGTTTTAGCCCATGTGTTATTTTAAAGCGTAGTATGAGGAGTGACTTTATGTTTTTTCAATGGAATAACTAGTTGTCCCAGTCCTGCTGGTGGAATAACGTCTGACTTTTGCTTCTGAAGCGCCACTGTTGTCATGCTCCCACTTGTCCAGACCCACCCTCCCCTTCCAGGGCGCAGCGAGCAGCGGCCGCCTTCCCAAGGGACAGCCTCGCCTGGGCCCACTGCTCCCGGTGGCCTGTGCCCTCCTTGGTGCCTCCAGCTCCTCCTTGGTTCTCTGACCACTCTATCTTCTCGCCCAAGCTCTGTCCACTGCCTGAGGGATAGGATTGTCCTTGCCCAGTCTCCCTTGCCCCTTTCTTTACTATAAACAGGCTCCCCACCCTCACACCCCGAAACCTGACCCCCAGGATGCATCTGGAGCACTGCTTCTCCTCTGGCCAGCAAACGCCTGGTGTTGGCTGCCCTCCCGGCATCTCCCCTTAACTCCTCCAGCCCATCTCCGGGGCCTCAACACATGTGTAAGCACACACACACAAACACTTGTACACGTGTGCACACAGACATGCACACAAATGCATGTGCAGACGCAGACACATGCAAACATGCACACACAGACACATGCATGCATGGATGTCTACATGCAAACACATACACATATGTGCACACTCCCACATGCATGTACATAGTATATGCATACACAGTTATGCTTAAAAGCTTGTTCTATATAGAAGACCCTTAGGCCCAAAGATGCATCCAAAGTCACACAACTACTGAGTGGCAGAATTCTGGTCTCTGGTACAGACAAGTCCCCACCTTACCATAGTTTGACTTAAAATTTTTTACTTTAAGATGGTGTGAGAGTGGTAGCCTATCCATAGCACCCATACTTGGAAAACCCGTACAGTCATTCTGCTTCTCACTGTCAGTAGAGTGTTCAATAAATCACATGAGCATTCAACCCTTCATTATAAAGTGGGCTTTGTGTTAGACGATTTTGCCCAATGTCGGCTAATGTGAGTGTTCTGAGCACGTTGGAGGTGGGCGAGGCTAAGCTATGATGTTTGGTAGGTTAGGTGGATTAAATACATTTTTGACTTGTATTTTCAACTTACAATGGGTTTATTGAGGTGTATCCCTATTGTAAGTTGAAGAGCATCTGTAGTTTTAACTCTACTCTGGGTGTTTTTAAGTGACAATTTTACAAAAATACAAGGTTCCAAATATTGGGGAAGTAAAATAAGAGAAAGGATGGTATGGGGGCATAAGCACTAAATAAGCAATTACTGTCGTGACTAACAATTTTTATTACTCTCATTGTCACCTGTAGGGCTGGGCCAGAGCCAGGGGCTGACGGTGCCCCAGAGCCCACCCGCCTCTCCCGGGCAGTCGCTTGTCTGCACTGCCACCTCGTGGCCAGTGTGTGTAACTGCCCGTGACGAAGGCCTGGAAGGCAGGGTCCCCCCACCGCCAAGAGCCAGAGCTAGCCAGGAGGGCATCCTGCACCACGGCCACTCAGAGACAGGGGCAGCGTGTCCTCCTCCTTTCCTCCCCAGAATTGTGACAGGAAGGTGTCCATCACTGCTGAGAGCTGGGGCTGTCCTCTGAGCACACACACGCACACACACACATACACAACCCCTTGGCTCACGTAGGACTCGATACCACTTACCATCACAGGGCACGCTGTGTCAGCCATGATGCTCTCATTTTGTTTATTTCATAGATGGGAAAACTGAGGCCAGAGAGAAAACACCCTGTGTCCAACCACAGCATTTGCTGACCTGTGCCACCTGTATATGGCCCAGAGGGTGTTAGGCAGCAGGAAACATGACGTTCCTGGTCAGTTCCCAGCCAGCAGGCAGCCCAGCAGGCCTGGGGGATGTACTACAGACTGACTTCCAGACATGACGGCGGGCTGGTGGCTATGATGGAGGGCCAGGTGAAAGTGCTGCTGCTGCCTGGGTCAGTCACAGCTGAGCACCTGTCCAGCACCTCAGAATCTAGTGGGGAAGCAGGTGCTCCAGCAGACAGATGCACTGAAGTGTCAGGGGGAGGGGGAGGAACACCTTTGTGGAGCTCTCGAGGGCAGGGACACAGCATCAGGACGGGGCACAGCTGGGCCCCAGGCGGGTGACCCTCGAGCTGAGTCTTGAAGGACAAGGTTATTGAAGGTTAGGGAACCAGCAGGGAAGGGAGGTCAGGGAGGCAGGAGATGGGGAGAGCGTGTGAAAGCATCCCCAGGAGGGCTGGGGGGTCAGCGAGTGCTCAGTCACGGCCGCCCAACAGTAGGCTGAAATCACACTCTGCACCCCCTTTTCCAAGCACCCCAGAAGCCCCCAGGAAGGTGGCAACAGCCTTCACCAACATTGTGCTCCACGAGCACCACCTATGAACTCCCCGCGCCAGGCTGGAAGAGATGCACGGTCCCATTTTACAGAGGACCAAGGAGCCAGGGGCTTTAGTGACCTGCTCAAGCTCACACAATTTAATGGCGAAAGGAGGATTTGAAACAGGCAGACTGGCTCCAAAATCCAAGCTCTTTTTTTATTTTTCAATTGTAGTAAAATACACATAACATAAAATTTTCCATTTTAACCATTTTTAGTGTACAGTTCAGGGGCATTAAGCACATTCACACTGTTGTGCAACCATCATCATCATCATCCATCTCACGACTTTGTGATCATTCCAAACTGAAACTCTGTCCCCATTAAACACTAACTGCCCACTCCTGGAAACCATGTTCTACTCGCTGTCTGCATGCATCTGCCTCTGCTAGTTGCTCAAGTAAGTGGAATCATATAGAATTTGTCTTTTCTTGACTGGTTTATTTCACTTAGCATGATGTCCTCAAGGTCCACCAATGTTGGAGCGTATGTCAGAAGTTCTTTCCTTTCTAAGGCTTAGTACTGTCTATAGATACATTTTGTTCATTCATTCATCCATTGATGGGCACTAGGGTCGCTTCCACCTTTTGACTATTGTGAATAGTGCTTCTGTGAAGATGGGTGTGCAAATATCTGTTCAAATTCCTGCTTTCAAAAAGTCCACATTCTTAGCACCACACAGAATCACCTCTCATAACCTCAGGGAGGAGCAGAGGTGAGGTGAGGCTGTTGGAAGAGCAGGGGTGAGGTGCTGAGACAGGGCTGCAGGCAGGGCTGCCGCCCACCCTGAGGGCCACGGCGGGGGGCAGTGGGGAGGGGGAAAGCCCACTGGATGTTGCTGGGTGGGGCTCCCCAGATGCCCTCCATACCAGAGCGGCAGCAGCTCAGCTGGGACTCGGGAACCCGTGCAGGGGGGCCCCATTCCTGCCAACACTCCAGTGGGCCTGCTCAAGAGCCCTGGTGGAAGCCAGATGACTGACCAGATCCATCAGGAAGCAGAGAAGCGAGCAGTATCTCAGCTACAACAACAGAGGTGGGATCCCGCCTACCCAGGGGAAATGCACCCTGCCACGCCACGCCACATAGCTACTGCCACTGTGCTCACCACGCTCTGAGACAGGCACGGGAGCTCTTCCCTGGCAAGGCACGACCTGGGCAAGTGAAAATTTCCCAGTCCTGGACAGATTTCTGGCCTCTCTCCGCTCCCCCATCCCAGCCTAAGCAAGCAGAGAAACATTCTGGATATATTAAGATTCACTAGCTTGAAAAATCTGAGCAAACAAAACAAATGAGACTATTTTTAAAGACAGGAGAACATATTGGAATATCCTTAACTCATTTTTATAGAGGGGTTTGAACCCATACTCAACAGAGAATAAACGTTTTTTTCAAGCTCATGTGTAGCATTTGGAGAAACTGACTATGTGCTAGGTGAGCGAGGAAACCTCAGCACCTTTCCCAGAACTGGTATTCTGCAAATTGCATTCTTTCACCAGGTTGCAGTAAAGTTAGAAAGAAGCAACAAAAAGTCACGTTTAAAAGGGAGGCTGAGGCAAGAGGATCGCTTGAGCCCAGCAGTTCGAGGCTGTCATTCGAGATGATGACGCGCCTGGGAACGGCCCCTGCACTCCAGCCTGGACGACAGGGTGAGGCCTCACACAAAATCAGTTTCCACAGTGAAAATCACAAAATGTTTAGAACTCAACAGCAATAAAGTATTACATATTGAAATTATGGACTTTAACACAATTGATATTTAGAGGGAAATTTGTATCCTCAAATTACTTTGTCATAAACAGGATAAAAGGGACAAAGGAGAAGGCTAATGATAACTTGAGCTAAAGAGAAAATAAAAACTAAAATGAAAAACTCTATAGAAACAAACTACAATAAGAGTATGACCTATCAAAATCTAAAGCAGTTTGTCCAGATTACTGTTCAAGGGAAATTTTATATATACGCTTGGACATAAGAAATATGAAAGTATATGAATAAAGTAAATAACACAAGAAGCTTTTTGAAAAATAAACCTATGAGAAGTTGAGCAAAAGAAAAAAGAGAAAAGTGCAAATTTTAAAACCTTAGGTTAAAAAAAGTGACATAACTATTGACTACAGGTGTGGAGGAGCCTCTCCAAGCACCGGGTGGAAGGGGACCTGGGGGTGTCCATTCTGTTATGTTCTTTTATCTGGATGAAATGTAAGATTTTCTTGGAATATGTAAATTACCAAAATTGGCTTAACAGGAGGCAGAAAACCTGAGAACAATAAACACAGAACACATGGAAAGGGTGACCAGAGGTGGCTGAGGGGCTCCGTCAGCCTCCAGGGATGGGAGCGCTGTGTCAGGGATGGGCCAGAGCACGGGAGGGACAGAGGCTGCCCCGACTCTTCCTACAAGATTAACCAACTCCGCGAGGCTCTCAGGCACACACTCACACTGTGGTGATATGAAGACATCCCTCAAGACACTTGTGTGTGTGTCTATAAATGACAGCACTTGGAGGAAAATAATATCTGAATGTCGATGTCCAGAAAGAGAGCTGGAGGAGCCGTCAGACAGCCCGGCTGGGCTGGCCGTGGAGAGGACACGGGGACGGGGAGGCAGTCGGGGAGGAAACACGTTGGTTCTTTCACTCCTTTCTCGTATGACTGGAGTGTTTACGAACTGGCATATTTATATTAATATATTACTTCAAAATAATTAAACTAAATGTAAATCAATCAATACATGTAAATAAAGCCAATAATAACAGTAAATAATTTTAAGAGAAAAGTAATTAATACTTCAATAATTACAATTAAAATATTTTTCAGCTAAAGAATAAAAACTAAAAATTTAGGAACCATGTGGAAATATCTTTTGTAATTTTAAAATAAAAGGGAATTTTTGTAATTAAAGGGAGTAGGAAACACATACCCAAGCAAGACACAAAACCTCAAAACCATCAGGAGAAACACCAGATCTGGTGGTAGGAACATTCAAAATCCCTGAACAGAGAAACGCATCAAAGACGAGTCAAAAGGCAAGTGTCATACTGGGAAAAATACTTATAAATTTATAAACAGTCACAGGATTTATATGCAGAATATATAAAGAGCTTTCACAAAATCAATATGTAAAAGGCAACCAACCCAAAAGAAAAATGGGCAAAGGCTATGCACAAGTCACAGAAGATATGAGAAAGCTAATAAACACTTGAAGAGATGCTAAACCCTGGAGCTATCTAATAAAAATGCAAATTTAAACAATAATGAAAGGTGTCTTGTGCTCACCAGACTGGCAAAAATGAAAGGTCCCTTCACCACCAGTAGGCATCGGGGAACGGGCACTGCCTGCACTGTGGGAGGGAAAGGAGTTCGGTACAGCCTTTTAGGAGCACGAAAGGACTCTAAGATGTGAAGGGGAAAATGTACCTCCTCTTCGATCAACAATGCTACTTCAAATAGTCTGCCCTGGGAAAGTAGTCACCAATGTGTGCCCCCCACAACACTGGAACACTAACAGTTGTCACCATTTTAAGGATTAGCAAACTGAGGCTGAGAAAGTTGAAATGCCTAGCCCAAACCACAGGACTGGTCCATACATTCATTCCTTGGTGTCCGTGGAGGACCCTGCAGATACCGAAACCTGTGGATGCTCAAGTCCCTGATATAAAATGGTGCAGTGTGTGCAGGTAACCTCCGCAGCCCCTGCCATACACTTTAAACCATCTCTAGATTACGTATAGTACCTAATACAATGTAAAGGCCACGTGAATAGTTGTTATACTGTTTTGTTTAGGGAATAATGACAAGAAAAAAAAGTCTGTACATGTTCAATACAGATGCAACCGTCCATTTTTTTCCCAAATATTTTCGAACCCTGGTTGGTTGCATCCACAGATGTGGAAACCCACAGATAAGAAGCCACCGTACTATTATTAGAAACATTTTGAGTTCCAGTATCGTAACTCTTCTGCTTGCAACCTTGACACTACACAAATGCCCACTGCAGCATGGCTGGAAATGGGCAGGGGAGTGGAAACAAGCTCAACACACCCATTAATAAGCCATGGTCCAAGCACTCCATGGGATGCCTTGCAGCTATTAGAACTGGTAACACACTGACATGCAGAGATCTCCAAAGCACATTTTTAGCTGAAAAAAGCAAGTCCTAGCAAAATGTGCATTGGATGAGCCTAGCTATGTTAAAGACGTACGTGAATGCACATACACTCCTGAACACACCCATGTACAGGTGTGGGGTGCGTACAAGTGCAAAAACGAAATGAACTGAACTGTTACCAATTGTAACCTCTGAGAAGGGCAGGGGGTTTCAGGTGGAAGAACCAGAA
The DNA here is from genome assembly GCA_028533085.1 of Varecia variegata. NCBI lineage: Eukaryota > Metazoa > Chordata > Mammalia > Primates > Lemuridae > Varecia > Varecia variegata. The sequence goes on along the minus strand of CM052446.1, from coordinate 309,827 downwards.
ACTTACATTTTGTATTTATGTATCACTTGAATAATCTGCAGCAGCAGTATATTCATGTACTTGTATAATAAAAATAGTTAAAAACATTTTGAAAGATGAAAAAATTTGGTTAAGACACACACAGAAACTCTGTGAAAAAACTATGAAGTTCTACGAGAGGACATTAAAGGAAACGGTTAAAGAGCTAAGCTTATCTGAAAGAATAAACACAAAGAACAGGCAGGAAACCCCGTCATGAAGAGAACCTTGCCTCGCCAGTGCTAAACCGCCAGGTGTACCGGAGAGTGCCAATAGTGCAAAACACGCTCCGTCGTGGGGGAGGGACAGACAGGCAGGGACAGTGTGGAAAGGCTCGGAAACAGTCCCAGACACGTGCAGGACCTCTGTGCGTTGCCTTTATTTCTCTTTTTCTACTTTCCACTGAAAAGAACAAGTTTCCTTTTAATGGAAACAATAATTCTATGTGGCCCTTCAGCCTCGTGCCACTTCCCGGCCAGGTTGCTGTCACCTGCCATTTGAGTTTTGGATCCCCACGAACTGTCCTCAGCTACGGAAGCACCACTCCTCCCCGACCCAGGTGGCTTCCTCCTTCCTCCTAGGGTCATTTTTCTTGTGGAAATGTTTTCTCCGAGGGTGTTTTTGGGGTTGTCTTCCAGAGGTCTTATGTGACTGGAAACACCTTACTGTGCCCGGTGTCCCGGTGCTGGGCTGGCAGGACGCAGCTGTAGGTGCCGAGTCCTCTTCCTTGCACACTCACACCATCTCTCCTCTTTCTTCTTGCATCCTTTATTTCTGTCTCGATGCTAACGTCAACGAGACTCCTTTTCCTTTGCAGGTTATCTGCTTCTTCTCTTTGGAAGTTTTTAGAAATTTTGACTCAAAATGTAGATGTTTTTCATAAAAGTTACACATGACATTTTACTTAAAAATGTAAATGCTTTTTCTGTCTTCTCCTACTCAACACTCTACGGGCCCTTTCAATTTGAGGACATGAGTCATCTTTCAGATATCTCCTCTTCTCCGTTCACTTTTCCTCTCCCGGTGCTGAACGCTTCACTTCTCCTTCTCACTGTCCTCCCTCCCCTCTGTCTCACCAACCGCTTCCTGCCCCTTCTAGAAAAGCTCCCAGCCTGAACTACCTACTCATCCATTTGCTTTTCCAAACTTCCCACCAAGTTCGTCATTTCAGCGCTTGTGTTGTGCCAGTCCCACGTCCCCAGCTGGGTCCAAGGGCTGCCAACCTGTGTTGTAATTGTCCCTGGGGCAGGGGCCACCAGCCAACCTGCCCAGGCACTACGCACTCCGGGAGGCTCCAGGGCTGCTCTGGCCTTGCCTGGGCCCCAGGGCTGGTGCGGGATCTTCTGCAGGGACGCGGTACCAGGCAGACGGCAGCCCCGGGCTGGTGCGGGTAGCTGAGGAGCCACTCCAGCCCGGCCCTGGCTGTGCACCTGCCGCCTCCACTCAGACTGTGCCTCACCTCCCACCCGGGACCCCACCATGCTCTGCCTCACAGAGGCTTTCTCCTGGGTTTCCATCTTAGGTTCTGGGCTTTATCAACTATTATCCCTTTTGTGGCATCTCCAAGGTTTAGGTTTATGGGATGGAGCCAGCAGCCACTAATTAATCAACTTATTAGGAACCAAAAGCAAAATGTAAAAACAAAAATCATAGCATCACACATTGTCATGGGTAAAGGAAACAGATGCACGCAAACGTTGCTGGTGGGAGTGTGACTGTCACACCCTCCCCAGAGAACATGGTGGCAACACTTTTCAAATGCTTGGAAAACTGACCAGGTTTTCCATGGCAAGACAGCCTGGCTCACTGGGCCCCTGCTCCTTCCCTCTTCATACAACTAGACACCCTGGAAACACCTTAATAGACTATCCTAGCAGGCCCCTATAAGTGGAAAAAGGAAAGAAGACTGGATGGGGAACTCAGGCTTGGGGAGGACACTGCCCTGAGTCCCTGGGTTTCTTTTTATCTCCCATATACTGGATAGGGCCTGGGAGAAGCCTGCAACCTACAGCTGCCAAAAAGTGTAGGGGAAAAAGAAAGGAAAAAGAAAATCCTGTTCTCCCAGGTGAAAGGACTGAGAAAGGGGCATCCCAACAGACCTAGCGAGGAGACTCACACCAGTGCACACCCAGGGCAGCTGCTTACCCAGGCCTGGTGCCCAGCGGCATCATACCCAGGCCACAGCGGGCTCCACCAGCCACAGCTCAGAGATGACACCCAGTACTCAGTGCTTCCTGAATCCACATGCTACAGCACAGGGTAACCCAGGCAACAGAGGCAGGGACTGAACCAGAGCCCCAGCAGACCCAGAACAAACCAGACCAGAATAGCACTGCGAGGGCTTTGCAAACTACATTGTCATTGACTCTGCATCTCCCAGGAGTAGGGTAGGGCCTATCTGCTATGCCCAAGTGAGGGCACCACCTGCTGAAATAGAACATTTATTTAGGCAGGGTCAAGAGTATTCTTACACAATAACCAAAATTTCCAGAATATATTTGAAATTATTTGTCATATCAGGAACCATAAAAAACAACTTGAATGACAAAAGAAAAATCAACCAAGCCCAAAATCAATATAAATCAGATGTTGGAATTTTAAAGCAGCCATCACAAAAATACTTCAAAAAACAATGATGAATTCCCTTGAAACAAGAACAAAATGGAAATTACAGAATGGAAAATTACATAACTGAAATTTGAAACTGTGCTGTGGGCTCAATAGTAGAGTGGAGATGACAGAACAGTCAACTCAGTGGTGATCAATAGAGTTGGCCCAGATGAACGACAGAGAGATAAGAAACTGTCTACAGCCACACCACCCTGAACGCGCCTGATCTTGTCTGATCTCGGAAGCTAAGCAGGATTGAACCTGGTTAGTACTTGGATGGGAGAGATAAGAAACTGACAAGATGAACACAGCCCCCAGGACAGGTGGGGCCATGACAAAAGGTCTAACATTCATATCATCAGAGTCCCAGAAGGAGAGGAAGAGAATGAAGGTTGAAAAAATATTCAAAGAAGAGATGGTTGAAAAATTCCCAAGTTTGGTGAAAGAAATAAACCTACAGAGTCAAGAAGCTGGGTAAACCTCAAATAGGATAAATGCAAAGAGACTCACACCCAGACACATCACAATGAAACTTCAGAAAAGGAAAGACAGAGAAAAAAATCTTAAAACGACCAGAGAAAAATGACCCATGGAGTAACACTGATGTAAATGACAGCAGACTTCTCATCTAAAACCAGAGGCAGAAGGACGTGGCACACCATTGGCAGGTGTTGGGAGAAAACCGTCCATCTAGAATCTATTCAGTGAAACTACACTTCAAGGATGAGGGGGAAATAGAGATATTCTAAGATGAAGGAAAACTAATATAATTTGTTACCTGAAAACCTACCCCTAATAAATGGCTAAAGGAAGTTCTACCAATAGAAAGAAAATAATAACAGAGGGAAACTTGGAAGACCAACAATGGGTAATAACAGGGGTAAATATAATAGACTATCTTTCAGCCCATGAGTTTCTTAAATTATATTTTATAGTTGAAGCAAAATACGGTAACACCATCTGATGCTATGCTCTATGTCTGAAGATGAAATATTGAAGATAATTATACTCTTAAGAAAGAGGAGGAAAAGGGGAACTAAATGAAACAAGGTTTTGATATTTCATACAGAGTGGAAAAACATCGCTACCAATAAGCTGTGATTAAGTCACGTGTGTATACTGTAATGCCCAGAGCAGCCACTTAGAAAACCATGCAAAGTGATATGTTCAAAAATGTTATAAAAATATTATAAATAATTCAAAATGAAATTCTAAAAACTGTTCAAGTAACCCAAGGCAACAAAAAAGAAAAGAAACATAAGGAACAGACAGAAAACAATAAAAATGGCATCCTTGAGCCCTAACATATAATTACTGTGTAGTCAAGAATTTGGTCTGCCCCAAAGAGAGGTCTGACGTTTGTCCTGGCTCTAAGCCCAAATGGCAGGAGTGTCTTTGTTAATCATGGTGGCCCCTCAAACCATACCTGATGGTTTAACCATGTGGCTCATGGTGGGCCCCTCCCACCATATGATATCAGCCCCAGCTTCCAGAAAAGGGGGAGCTAGAGACTGAGTTTAACCAGTCTCCAATCAATCAATCAGGCCTACAGAATGAAGCTCCAAGAATGAACACCAAGACTTGGGTGAGGTTCCTACATTGGCAATACTCCATAGTATTGTCACACATCAATGCTGGGAGGGTAACACACGCTGCGGACAACAGAAGCTTCATAAACTCTCCTAGACCCTGTCCTCTAATGTCTCTTCTTTCTCTACTTCTAATTTGTATCCTTTCCCTGTAATAAATAATAACCATGTGCATGGAGCTTTCAGTGAGTACTGTGAGTCCTTCTAGCAAATTATTGAAGCTTGGTGTCAGAAATGAGGGAAGTCTTAGGAACGGTGGCCTCAGACTTTGCAGTTTAATTAGATCTGGGAAAAACACAGAAATAGGCAGAGTGAGTACAAAAACATGACCCACTATCATGTCCATGAGAAACTCACTTCAAATATCATGGCATAAGTAGATTGAAAATGAAAGAGCAGAAAAAGATATTTCATGCAAACAAATATTAATTTTTAAAAAGCAAGAGTAGCTATATTAATATCAGATAAAGTAGACTTCATAGCAAAGACTATTCCCAGGGCAAAAGAGGAATAATAATGACAAAAGGATCAATCCATCAAGAGCATATG
>CM052446.1:292017-304961 GCA_028533085.1 Varecia variegata | reverse complement strand
CTAAAATATATATAGAAAAAATTAGCCGGGCATGGTGGCGCATGCCTGTAGTCCCAGCTACTTGGGAGGCTGAGGCAGTAGGATCGCTTAAGCCCAGGAGTTTGAGGTTGCTGTGAGCTAGGCTGACGCCACGGCACTCACTCTAGCCCGGGCAACGGAGTGAGACTCTGTCTCAAAAAAAAAAAAAAAAAAAAAAAAAAAAAAAAAGAGCATATGTTGATCCTAAATGCATATGTACCGAACAACAGAGCTTCAAAATACATGAAGCAAAACCTGATACAGCTTAAAGAAGAGAGAGATAAATCTATAATTATAGTAGGAGATGTCAACATCTCACTCTCAGAATTTGTAGAATTCTGGACTAAAAAAATCAGCAAGAATATAGAATAACCAAATAATATTATTAGTCAGTAGGATATAATTGAGATTTATAGAAAACTCTATCCAACAACAGCACAATCCATATTATTTTTAAGGTCTTATAGAACATATCTTGGGTCCTAAGACAAATCTTAATAAATTTTAAAGAACTCAAATCATACAAAGTATGTCCTCTGATCATAGGGGAATCAAATTAGAAATAGACTACAGAAAAACAACAGGAAAATCTCCAAACACTTACAAATTAAACAGCATATATTTATATAAATGTGGGACAAAAGTATCAAATGAAATTTAAAAAAATTCAAACAACAATGAAAATACATTATATCAAAATTTGTGGGATGTAGCTATAACAGAGCTGAGAGAGAACTTTATAGCACTAAATGCTTATATTAGAAATGAGGTTGAATAGGAGTGGTGAGAGGGGAAAAAAAAAAAGAAATGAAGAAAGTTCTCAAACCAATAATCAAAGGAACTAGAAAAGGACGAGTTAAATAAACCTAAAGCAAACAAAAGGAAGGAAATAAAAAGTTAAGAGCTGAAGTCAATAAAATTAAAAGCAGGAAAGCAATAGAGAACAAAAGAAACAAAAAAGTTCTTCAAAAAATAAAACTGGTAAATAAGCCTCTAGCGAGACTGACAAAAAGAGAGAACACACAAATCACCAATATCAGGAATAAAACAGGGAATATCACAAAAGATGCTAAAGCCATGAAAAAAGAGAAAAGCTACAGACAATTTTATGGTCATAATTTTGAAACCTAGGGGGAAAAAATGGACCAAATTCCTTGAAAATCACAAATTCCCAAAACTCAGAAAAGATGAAATAGTCCTATAATCATTATATAAATTGGATTTGTAATTAAAAAGTTCTGAACACAAAACATCCAGGCCCAGATGGTTTACTGGAAAATTTTCCAAATATTTAAAGAAGAATTAATGCCAGTTTTATGCAATCTTTTCAAGAAAATAGAAGAAAAGGGAATACTTTCTGACTCATTTTATGAGGTCAGAATTACCCTGATATTAAAATAAAACAAAAATAACATGAAGGAAGGAGAGAGGAAGGGAAGGAAGGAAGAAGGGAAGGAAGGAAGGAGGGAGGGAGGGAGGGAAAGAGGGAAAAAAGGAAGGAGGGAGGGATGGAGTGGAAGGGAAGGAGGGAAGGAAGGAAGGAGGGAGGGATGGACGAAGGAGGAAAGGAGGGAAAGAAGGAAGGAGGGAGAGAGGGAGGGGAGAGGAAAAGAAGGAAAGAACACTACAGACTGATATTGCTCATGAATTTAGATACAAAAATGCTCAAGAAAATATTAGCAAATCAAATCCAGCAATGTATAAAAATAATAAACCACAATCAAGAGAGATTTTACTCAAGTTACGCAAGGTCTGTCGCAGTATTTGAAAAACCAATCAATATAATCTACCATATAAACAGGCTAAAGAAGAAAAATCATATGATCATATCAATTGACACAGGAAAAGGTTTTGACAAAATTCAAAACCCATTCATGATATAAGCTCTTAGCAAACTTGGGATAGAGGGGAATTTCCTCAATTTTATAAAAAGCATCTATAAAAACCTACTGCTAACATCATACTTAATGGTAAAAGAATGAATACTTTCCCCTTAAAAGCAGGAACAAGACAAGGATATTTCCTCTTACCGTTTTTGTTCAACATGGTACTAGACGTTCTAGCCAGTGTGATAAGGCAAGAAAAGGAAATAAAAGGTACATGCAAACTGGAAAAAAATAAAAGAAATAAAACTATTACTACTTGCACATGGCATAATCATTTTCATAAAAAAATCCCAAGGAATACACAAAAACACCCTTAATCTAAATTAGAGTGAGAACATCAAGACCATAGTATAAAAGAACACAAAAGCACAATTACATTTCTATATACCAACAATGAACAAGTGGAAGCCAAAATAAGAACTACACTACCACTTATAAGTGATCCAAAGACATGAAATACTTACGGATAAATCTAACAAACTATATACTAGAAAGTATAGTGAAAATTATAAAATTCTGATGAAAAAAAATCAAAGAAGATCTACATAAATGGACACACAACATATTCAGGGATGAGAAGTCTCAACATAGATGTCGACTTTTCTCAAACTGCAGGTTTAACACAATTCCTATCTAAATATCAGCAATGCTTTTTGTATATATATGTAAACTTATTCTAAAATTTATGTTGACAGGAAATGGCCCTAGAATAGCTAAAAACAGTTTTGAAAAAGAATAATTAAATAGAAGGAATCACTCTACTCAATATTAAAGTTTACTCTATAACTAGAGTATTCAATTCAGTGTAGTACTACTGGTGGAGGGATAGACACATTAATGGTACAGAACAGAAAACCCAGAAAAACCCACAGAAATATGCTTAATTAATTTTTGACTAAGATGCAACAGCAATTTAGTAGAGGAGAGATAGCCTTTTCAATAAGTGCTGCTGGAACAGACATCTATAGGCAAAAGAGATGAACCTTGACCTAACCTTCACATTTTATACAAAACTTAACTCAAGGATCATTGACTTAAAAAGGTAAAACTATAATACTTTCAGAAAGAAAAAAAAAAGGGAGAAAATCTTTAGGACCAGGGACAAGGCAGAGTTCTTAGACTTGACACCAAAAGTATAATCCATAAAAGAAAAAAATTATAATTTGGACCTGGTCAAAATTAAAATTTTTACTTCTGCAAAAGACCTTGTTAGAATGATGAAAAGAAAAATTACAGACTGAGAGATATTTGCAAATCACATATCTGACAAGGAACTTGTTTCTAAAATAAAGAGTTCTCAGAGCTCAACAATAAATAAGCAATCCAATTAAAAATGTACTAATGACATGAACAGATACTGGACCAAAGAAGATATTCAGATGGCAAATATGTACACGAAACGAGGGTCAAATCATTAGCCCTTAGGGAAGTATCAATTAAAACCACAATGAGATATCACTAATGGGCAGAACTTTGGGTAGTGCACCTGGTTGTGCATTTTGCTTGGAAGAAGAAATGGCCAGCCATGCAATTATATACCAATTCATAGGTTGTGGCCAATAATTTAGCTGGATGGTCAGGGACTTGAAAGGAACATGATTAGAAAATTGGTGACAGTAAAGCCTGGGAAAGAGGTCTGTGGATACACCTCTCTGAATCGGTGAAGAATGTGAAGATATTTGTGTCCCATGTGAATACTGACTGAAGGGCAACCTCAGCAGAGCAGTATTGATAATCAGGTGGATAGGACCACCAGTTCTGTGGATAGGTCAGTCTCTTTCCTCAGTCACCCCTGTCATCACCCAAGGGTCTCATGAACAAAGTGGCCATGGTGTCGGGGATGGAGCTTATGCACGGGCTCAGCAACATGGACTTCCACTGACCAAGGGCGACCTGGCTATAGCCACCACTGTGTCTAATCTGCCAGCAGCAGAGACCAACACTGAGTCCCCTATATGGCATCATTCACTGGAGTAATCAGCCAGCTACCTGGTGGCAGGTTGATTACATTGAACCACTTCTATCATGAAAGGGGCAGTGTTTTGTCCTAACTGACACTTAATCTGGATATCAGTTTGCCTTCCCTGAACACAATGCTTCTGCCAAAACTATCATCATCTGTGGATTTTCAGAATGCCTTATCCACTTTCATTGTATTCCACACAGCATTAACTCTGCTCAAGGAACTCACTTCACAGCAAAAGAAGTGCCACATGGCCCAATGCTCATGGAATCCATTGGCCTTACTACCATGCTCCTCACCATCCTGAAGCAGCTGTCTTGACGGAATGGTGGAAGGGCCTTTTGAGAACTCAGTTACAGCACCAGCTAGGTGGCAATACCTTGCAGGGCTGGGGCAAGGTTCCCCAGAAGTCTGGATATGCTCTGAATCAGTGTCCAATATATGATGCTGTTTCTCCCACAGACATGATTCATGGGTAGAAATCGGAGTGGGGCCACTCACTATTACCCCTGGTGACCCACTAGCATAATCTTTGCTTCTTGCCCCCAAGACCTTACACTCTGCTGGCCTAGAGGTTGTAGTTCCAGAGGGAGAAATGCCGCCACCAGGAAACACAATAATGATTCCATCGAACTGGAAGTTAAGACTGCCACCCGGCGACTCTGGGCTCCTCATGCCTCTGAGTGAACAGGTAAAGAAGGGAGTTGCAGTGCTGGCCAGAGAGACCAATCCTGACTACCAAGGGGAAAGTGGACTACACAATGGAGCAAGGAACAGTGTGTCTGGGATACAGGGGATCCCTCAGGGCATCTGCTAGTATTACCATGCCCTGTGATAAAGGACAACGGAGAAGTACAACAGCCAATCCAGACAGGATTAGTAATGGTCTCCTCTGGGAATAAAGGTTTGGGTCACACCACCAGGTAAAGAACTTCAACCAGCTGAGGTTTGCTGAAGGCAAAGGGGATACAGAAGAGGGGAGTGGAAGAAGGTAAATACATTACCATGTGAACAGTTACAGACAAGGACTATAATTGTCATGAATATTTCCTCCTTATTTGTTATGAATGTTTGTGTGTGTAATATGTATCTATAGATAGAAGTTTTAGAAGAAAAGTTTTAGAAGAAAACATAGGAGGAAATCTTCATGACTTGAAGTTAGAGAGTTCTTAGATATGATACCAAATGCACAATCCATAAAGGTAAAAATTAATTCATTAGACTTGATCAAAATTACAAATGTAGCTTGGCAAAAGACACTGTTAAGGCCCGGCAGTACTACTCCTGAACACTTTCTCTGGAATAATGAATGCTTATCTTCACACAAAAACCTCTCAGGTTTACAGCAACTACATTCGTAATTGCCCAAATCTGGAAACAACCGCCTCCTTCCATCGATGTGCAGGTGACCAACCGTGCTCTCTCCCTGCAGTTGAATGCTATTCAGCAAACAAAAGGAACACACCATTGATACACAGAACAGTTTGGAGGAATCTCAAAGGCATGGTGCTTAGTGAAAGTAGCCAGTTACGAAACATTATATGCTATAGGTTTCCACTCACATCACGTTCTCAAAACAACAAAGCTATAGTGAGGAAAGGCATGTCTGCAGTTAGCAGGGGTGGGCTGGGGGGTCGTTGGGCTGCACAGCAGCAGGGCCAGGACTCCTGGGCATCCTGACTGCAGTGGTGCTTACGTGAATCTACATATGTGTTAAAAAGTCATACACCTATATGCCTCTTTAAAATGGGATCAGAAGGGGAAATAAAACTAACCTTTTTTGGTCATCTGTTCTGTACCAGTCTTGTTAAATCCTCTCACACTGCCAAGATTGGTAAATTATCCCCATCTTACAAATAAGAAACTTGAAACTCAGACTCAGTAACCTGCCCAGAGCCACCCTGCACCTCAGCACTGGGTGGCCACGCCTGCATACAGCAACTGGAGACACAGGGAGATGGGAGATGCAGGCTGCCTTCTGTTGATGTCACTTACACACCTGGCGTCTGTGCACAGCCTTGTTCAGTTCGTCCACCTGAGTTTTTGGTCAAAGGAATCTCAGCCAGATCACATCGACTTCCTGCACACTGGTTTGCGTATGTGGCTTGGGCTTGATGATCTCTTTGCGGTATATGACGATACTAAGCTAATAGTAAAAATGCTGGAAAAAGACTCACCTGTGTTCAATCTTGACACCGCCCTAGATAATCCATCCACTCCCAGGTAGGTGCTGACAACTCTTGGGAGTACTTTTTAAGCCCAGGCGGCACATCAACCTGAGCTCCACAGTATTCCTACCTGCCTCCGCAGACGTCCCACCCAACTGTCCTACAGGCACCACACCCCAAGCCCAAGCTCACCCATCACTCACCTGGAGTTCCAGCCAGACACCTGAAGACCCTTCATTCCTCACAACCCCCAATCCCCTGCCCCTCCAAGGTTACCTCCCAGAGCTCTATCATACACAACTTCTCCCTCTCTGCATCTTTTCCCAGGACTTACCCCTGATCTCCCTTTCAAACTATTGCTACCTACCAGTAAAGAGAATTTTTTAAAAATGGAAATCTGACCATACTGTCCCAGCTAAATATTCCCCAAGGGCTTCCCGGTGTCTTGGGATAAAGACAGCATCTTAAAGCACCCTCAGCCCCTACCTCTCCATTTCCTTCTCCAGCTGCCTGCAACTTGCTGCCCATCCTGGCTCCAGCCACACTGGCTTGCAGGTGTCATGCTTCCTTGTGCCACAGGGCCTTTGCACATGACATTCCCATGCCCTACATGCTCTTTCTCCCCAACTCCCAGTTTTGCCAAGTTCATCTGCTTCTTCAGATGATGGCTCAAAGATCACTTGCTTCCTTAAGGAAGCCCTCCCCAGCCTCCTACACTATGTCTAGAGCCATACTGTCCTCTACAGAGCCACTGGTCACATGGGTCAGTGAGCAGTTAAAATGTGCAGCTGCTGCTGAGGAGCTGGAAACTTAATTTTACTTAATTAATTTTAAATTAAAACTGGTTACTAGATTCAGTTACATTTGAAACAACTAGGGGATAAAAATTTATTTTTTTAACTTAAATTTTATGAAATCTAAATATGGATCAAATATTTTCCACAAAATTTAGCATCTGAATTGACAGGTCCCGTAAGAGTACAATACCCCAAATTTCAAAGACTTCGCACAAAACAGGAATGTCGAATAGCTCGTAAATGATTTTCACGGTGATTCCATGTTGCATTGATAATATTTTAGATATACTGGCTTAAAAAATTAAAATGTTATTACAGTTAGTTTCACCTGCTTCTTTTTCCCTCTTTTTAACGTGGTGGCACTGCATCCCTGTGGACACTGGGCACAGAGTGGAGGCCTCCCCGGCCGCCTCTGGGCCCAGGCTCCTGCTGCCACTTCAGTCCCCTCTCCTTAGTCAGAGTCCCTGGGAGGGAAAGGAAACTTAAGACAACGGTGAGATGGCTCCATCATGTTCTTTGTTAACTTTGCCAGAACTTACAGTGTGAAAGCACCTTAGGGCTGGGGTCTTGGGCAGGCAAGGGCAGCTCAGGAGGCACAGGGAGGGGGACACCTGGGCAGGCACAGCTCCCTCTCCCCTCTGCACTGGCTGCCAGGCCACGCGGCCTCGTGGGTATGGAACGGCCAAGCACACCCGGAGACAGAGCAGGAGTTTAACTCGTCCACCCTCATGTTTCCTATGGGGACAGCACTGGGTCCTGCACACTGTGGGGGGCAGCCCGGGCCAACTCAGGAGGGAGCGGCTCAGGGCGATGCTGCCCAGAGTCGGGTCTCTCCCGGCCTTCACACGCCCAAAAGTGACTGAGAACCCCAGAGAGTTACTCTTCATGTGGATTATCTATCAGCTTTTACTACATGAGAAGCTGAAGCTGGGGAGGGAACCCAGTTTCAGTTAGGAGGAATACGACCTGAGGAGCTGACGGAGAGCGTGGTGACCAAAGCCAATAATACTCCAGTGTACGTTTGGAAACTGCTGAGAGAATGGATCCTAAATGTTCTCACCACAAAAAAACTGTCCAGTATGTGATGTGACGGACATGCTAACCAGCTTGATTTAATCTTTTCACAATGTGTCCTATATATCAAAAATTCATGCTGTACACTGTAAATATATGCAATTTTTGTCAATTATACTATAATAAAGCTGGGGGTAAAGAGAATAAAAGGACCCATGACTAACAACAACAAAAGGTTAAAGCTAAGAAACATTTAAAATATTAATTTGTTTTAAAATAACAGAAACAAGCCCATTATATGGTGACATAAATAGCATATTCTTGTGAAAAATATTTTCCAAAGTAAAAATAATTTGCAGGGAAGGTGGCACTGTTTGACAGTTTCTCCAGTCCCTGTCACGTCTGACTCACTACGAGCTGGATTCTCCTATCTGCAGTCAGGCTGTTGCACTTCTGAATGTCACATGGCCTCTGGAAAGTTGGCCTGGCACTTGAGAACCAGTGGGAGTAAAAGAGGCAAATAATGTCTTCCTCTTATCAGGAAACAGACTTGGATGCTTGGGGTTCCTGGACCGCACACTGAGAACCACTGGTATAGTGGGAGAAAAGTTTGGAAGAGTATGGGGAAGCCATGAGAGGGTCCAGTGGAGACCTGGGCCAGTGCAGGGTCCGCTTGACAAGGGGTAGGGGCCAAGGTCAGAAGGAAAAGCAGCGGGACCTGGTAGAAGACAGGGAGGTGAACATCGGACCTAAAGCACTCCAGGAAGAAGCACAGCATGTGCTAAGGCCCTGAGGCAAGTACACTTGAGGGATAAAGGGCCAGTGTGGCCAGAGCTCAAAGCAGCAGAAGAGAGGTATGAGATAAGGGGCAGAGTAGGCAGTGAAGCAGAGCTAAGGACTTCGGCCTGTACACAAAGGGAAGCCACCGAAAGATTTGGGGACATCAAATTTGCATGTTTAAAAGGGCTGCCCTCAAGAAGTGCAATCAATAGAGACAGACATTGCCAAATAATCACATAAATACCACCTTTTTAAGAAAAGTAAACAATGATTTGATAACAATTTATTGGATATGACACCAAAAGTACAGACAACAAAAGAATAAATTGGACTTAAAGTTAAAAACTTTTGTGCATCAAGTGACAATATCAATAAAGGTAAGAGAGGCAACTCACAGAATGGGAGAAAATATTTGTGAATCATTTATCTGATAAGGGATTAATATCTAGAATATATAAAGAACTTCTACAACTCGACAACAAAAAACCAAACAACCTGATTCAAAACTGGGCAAGGACTTGAATAGACATTTCTCCAAAGAAGATATACAGATGACCAATAAGCACATGAAAAGATGCTCAACATCAGTAGTCATCAGGGAAATGCAAATCACAACGACAGCTTCACACTCACGGGGGTGCCTACTATTAAAAAAAAAACAAAAACAGAATAACAAGGATTGTCCAGGCTGTGGAGAAACTGGAATCCTTGTACACTGCTAGCAGGAATGTAAAATAGCACACCTGTTATGGAAATAGTAAGGCAGTTCCTAAAAAAATTAAACCTAGAATTACATTTGATCAGTAATTTCACTTTTAGGTATCTACAGGAAGGAACTGAAAACAGGGACTCACAGATATTTATACACCAATGTTCACAGCAACATCATTCACAGCAGTCCAAACATCCATCAATGAATGGATAAGCAAAATGTGAAAAAGACATGCTGAAATATTATTCAGTCTTAGAAAAGAAGAAAATTCTGACACATTCTATAATGTGGATGAACCTTGAAGACATGCTAACTGAAATAAATGAGACAAAAAGATAACTATTGTAACAATTCCATTTATATAGAGTACTCAAATTCAGAGACAGAAAAAGAGAAGAATGGTGGTTGCCAGACGCCGAGGGAGGAGGGAATGAGGAGTTATTGTTTAATGGATACAGAGTTTCAGTTTGGAATGATTAAAAAGTTCTGGAGATGGGTGCACAACACAGTAAATGTAATTAATGCCACTGAGTTGTAGAATTAAAAATGGTTAAAATGTTAAGTTTTGTTATGCATATTTTATCACAATACAAAAATCGGAAAAGAAAAAGCAAAGCAAAAACAGGACCTCAAAAAAGTTACTGCCTAACTGATCCAAATGTATGAAACAATCTTCCCTCTCTATATACCAGTGGCAACTTTATTTTAGAAGGTCATAACTTTGCTTAAAGTAAGATTTAAAATATTCCTCCAAACACCAGCTCAACCAACGTTTACCTAATTTTTAATCATAAGGTACTACCCCAAAATATGAAATGTTAACACTTTCATAATATACACCTTTGGCATTTAACTGTCCAACACCTCAGCTTTTGATCTTATTAGTTTAAGGATTACAAAAATGTACAAGACTTTAAAACCATGAAATAAACTAGGTAAAACTAAGGACAGGCAAATAAAATTCAATGTATTTAAGGTAGACTCTGAACGATGGTTTTAAAAAACAGGAGTCTGGCAAAATATTAGCTAAAAAGAGTCAATGCTAAGGGCAACCAAGTAGATGCTCTCTTCCCATCACCAGGGTGAGCCCTGAAGCCTCCAGATGGCTGAATACAGGCCATGTGGCTTCCTGCTTTGCGCACAGATTTATTTGTGAAATAGTGGGCATGTCAGCAAACAGTAATACAGCAAAGTTTTAAATAAAGCAAGTTAACATGTTAAAAAAAAAGAAGAAGAAAGAAACCATCTAGTAAGTCCACAAATAGGAAACCAAATATACCTGAACACATCTATTATTACATAAGAATATTTAATGGCATAAAACGATATGTATACTATAGGCCAATATTAGTTTAAAAAAAAAATAAACAGAACCTATGCTGCCTATACACGGTAAAAAGATAGAAGAGTATAATAATGAGTGGTTATCTCAATTCCCAATTGTTGTCAGATGTATTAATTACAACAAAAGAATAATTTTTTACAATTTATAACGTTTAATGTAATTTAGTAAGGTTTCTATAAAAACTATTAAAATATTTTACAGGGTGAATGCTTATTTTGCATAGCAAGCTTCAGCTGGAGTGCCCTCCCTTCTTCCTTCCAAGCAAATATTTATTAAGCACTTATTCTATGCCCAGTGGCTCTACTCCAAGATACACTCAATGAATGGCTCTATGCCAAGTGCCAAGAAGGTGAACAACCCAGTTCCTGTTCTCATGGAACTCACATTCTGGTGGAATTTACTTTTGCAAAACACTGCCTGACAATATATAATGAATAAAGCATTAGTATTGAAAAGTAATTTATAAACTCTCCCAGTCTAGTCCTCATTTTGATATACTATCTTCCTCTAAAATACATGTAAACCTCTCAGTTGCAAAAATGATGCAGTTTTATACCGCCATGCACTGCATTAACAACATACTGGTCAATGATGGCCTATATATATGACAGGTGTCCCCTAAAATTATAATACCATATTTTTACTGTACTTTTTCTATGCTTAGATACACAAATACTTACCACTGTGTTACAAGTGCCTACAGTACTCAGTACAGCAACATGCTGTATAGGTTTGTAGCCCAGAAACAGCAGGACACACCATACAGTCTAGGTATGTAGCAGGCTATGCCATCTAGGCTTGTATAAGTGCACTCTGTGACGTTCACACAATGACACAACTGCCTAATGGCACATTCTCAGAATGTATCTCTGTTGTTAACCAATGCATGACTGTATTTTACTAACTTGGCCAGCTGGCCCCTTAACCAGTAAAAATTCTACATGGAAAATACTATTTATTGTTTCTTTCAGACATTAGAGATTTCTTTAGTTTTAAACAACCTTGATGTAAGAACTTTTCATTTCCCTTGTTCTCCAAATATGATGAACTAAGATTTTTAATGTTAGCAGGTATGATTACACATACATGATACTGTCTTTAGAAAAGACAATTACCTGCAACTGTGCTTAAACATTCTTTTATTTCCCCCATTACTAAAGAATTTCACTCTTTTGGCTAAAATATGAGACTATACAATTATATATACTTTATTATTTGCAATGCTTACTCTTTGAACAAATTTACTTGTATAAAACACTTTTTTTTCATTTGTGGATTCAAGTTATTATCTGGAAACATTTCCTTAGCCCATAAGACCCTTTTAAAGTTAGGTTTCATCTGTTCTGAATGACCTTGTAAGCTACTTAACTGCAAAACACAGTATGACTTAGAGTGCCTTGCATATTTTTAATTGAATTATAGTTTCATAAACTATAGTATCCATTATGCTATAATAATTATGCTATTTATATATATATAAAACAAAAATTAGTTTTCAATTCTTTTATAATTTTTATGGATTTATTATGCATCAGTCCCCAGACCTATCAGCACACTGGATGCTGATATTCATAATTGCTCCTAAGCAACAGAGGAAAATTTACACCCAGAGTTCATTCCTTAGTAGTTCATTCCTCTGGGCATGTTCCAACTGTCCCTTCCTAGGTAGATGCAGCCCTGGCAGGATTCTCACATTTCCATCACTTGTTATAGAGACACAAGGCTGAGCAATCACCCAATGATAGTTTTAGGTTTTTATAAACCTCCCAGACTAGGCCAATTGCTCACAATCCTGCCAGGAAACCCACTGGTTGGCCTCAGGTGAATTATCTTTGGCCCATATGTTTTAAAAGGCAATGTGGTGCTCACATTGGCAGCACACATACTAAAATTGGAACAATACAGAGATTAGCATGGCCTCTGTACAAAGATGACATGCAAATCCACAAAGCAGTCCATATCTTTACACACACACACACACACGCACGCGCATGCCTACATATAGGAAATCTGAGCAAAATATGTGGACTGTATCAATGTCAATATCCTGACTGTGATATCTGCAAAATGTTAGCATTGGGAGAAATTAGGCAAAGTGTACAACTGTATGTGAATCTCTGATTATATCATGTAGGATTAGATTATGTCAATACACAATCACAAAATACACATCATATACACAATAGTATGATTACATTAATAAAATGTTCCATTAAAAAAGGGCAATGTAGGTAGGCAGGTATAATTTATGAGCATAATAA
>CM052446.1:272050-291517 GCA_028533085.1 Varecia variegata | reverse complement strand
CAAGGGAAATATAGGTAACCTAAACTTTTGTACCCCCACAATATGCTGAAATAAGAAAATAAGAAGAAGAAGAAAAAAAAATAGATGAAGGCAAAACACTTTACATTGAATTTTCAAGGTAATCTAAGTTCCATTTAAATTAAGTAAAATGACCAAAATTCCTAACTGCCTCAGAAACACTGAAAGTTGCAAGTTTTGCCCTCGGCCTTTACCAAGGTCAGCATCAACTATATAAGAGAATATTTCTCTTATGTCTTTAAATTTATTATTAAAGACATCATCCACAATAATATTCAAAATTCTCTGCTAAGACACCCAAATTGCTTTAAAGAATTCAGAGAGTCCGGGCGCGGTGGCTCACACCTGTAATCCTAGCACTCTGGGAGGCCAAGGCGGGTGGATCGCTCAAGGTCAGGAGTTCGAGACCAGCCTGAGCAAGAGCGAGACCCCCCATCTCTAAAAATAGAAAGAAATTATATGGACAAATAAAAATATATAGAAAAAATTAGCCAGACATGGTGGCGCATGCCTGTAGTCCCAGCTACTTGGGAGGCTGAGGCAGAATGATCGCTTAAGCCCAGGAGTTTGAGGTTGCTGTGAGCCAGGCTGATGCCACGGCACTCACTCTAGCCTGGGCAACAAAGCGAGACTCTGTCTCAAAAAAAAAAAAAAAAAAGAATTCAGAGAAATGTCCTCACAAAACTGTAAGCACCACACCTGGGTAATGGTATCACATCTTCAAGCATACTTGAATAAAAATTCATGTAAGTTGATCCAAAATTTTATTAACTATTTTATAAAAAGAATAATGCCTGGGGACTTCTGTTCCTTGCAGAAGAGCAGAATGAAACCTCAAACTACCATCTTATTACAAAACAACTGAATAACATCCTATATTAAAACAAATAAATCTTTTCAAATGCATTAAGCTGTGAAGAAAGTAATGAAGTTCTGAGACCAAAATCTAAATGAAAGTGGGAATCCAGACAGGCACTGAAAACCTAAAATAAAACAATACTGACAGGCCAACTATTGGCAAGGCAGTGGAAGGACGAGAACTCTATGGAGCTGTGGGTAGATGCTAAGCTGCTGTGACTCCAGAACACTCCAGGCCTCCTGCACTGAAGCTGAGTACACACGCACCCTGGAGTCCACAACTCACCCCTGGGGATCTTCCAGCAGAAGTGTATGCACCAAACAACTCACACACCGAAGGCCTAGTGTTCAGGGCAGCATTATAATGACCAAGAACTGGAAATCATTTTTATCCATCAATGGATAAAGATAAACTATGACACTGTCACATAATGGAACTCAACAATAGTAATAAATGAATGTCTGCCATATACAAGAACATAGCTGATGCCGCTAACATAGAATCAAAGAAGCTACGAAAAACAGTATGTGCTATATTTTAGAAAACTCAAAATCAGGCAACACTAATCTACATGTCAGGAGTTGGGACGTAGCTATCGTTGAGGAGGAGACGAACAGGGACTGGGAGAAGGGGCTTCTGGTGTGTTGGGAATTCTATCGCTTGGTCCAGGGCATGGCGGCTTCAGTGTGCTACAATTCTCTGAGCTGTACACTTATGATTTGGATATTTTTCTGTATGTATGTTAACATTTCAATAAAAAGTTTACTAAAACATTAAAAATTTAATAAAAACCCACATTGTTTCAATAAAAATCAGCACATTAACATTTTAAAAATACATGTACATGGTGGGGGACAAAGTTCAAAAGAGTATAAAGTTCAAAAAAGTATACAACGAAAAGTTGAAGAGGGAGTGATATCAGCAAGATGCCAACCAGAATCCCCTTGTGCTTTTCCCCCCACCACAAGGATAGCCAAAGCAACAAATAAACAACTATATTTTGATGAAAATAACCAAAGGAGAGTGCCTGAGCACATCAAAGGGGTGGCAAAAATCCGGTAGAACACAGAAACCAGGATGGTCACATAAAGGGAAGGCAACAACATGCCTCTGGCCCCCATCTCCCAGTCAGGATCAGCTTGAACCAGGCGGGCTGCTCCCTATAGGGAAAAGGTAAGCAAGAGGACCTCAGCACCCCCTACAAGTGCTAAGGCTAGCTAAGAGAGCCACCTGGAGTCCAGACAGCTGCGCTCCCCCAGAGAAGGAGCTGACACTGTGCCCTGCCCCCACAATCCACACTGCAGATGTGCCATCTTGGAACTGGGAACTCTGCTGGAGTGTGTCCCGCTGCAGGGGTGAGTAGCCACTGTACCCTTCCATCCCTGAGGCTTTCTCACCCCACACCACCCCCACCTGGTGGCCCACCACCCCTGAGCTGCTGATACACTGTCTTAGTCCATTTAATGTTGCTATAAAATACCTGAGACTGGGTACTTTATTTTAAAAAGATGTTTATTTGGCTCACAGTTCTGGTGACTGGAAAGTCCAAGACCCAGGAGCCCATCTGTGAGGCTCTCATGCTGCTTCAACTCATTGCAGAAAGTGGAAGGGGAAACAGATGCATGCAAAGAGATTACATATCAAAGAGAAGGAGCAAGAGAGAGTCCAGGAAGCTGAACTCACATTTATAACATTGTACTCTCTGGTAACTAATTGATGGCACAATAGATTCATGAAGGATCTACCCTATGACCCAAACGTTTCCCACTAGGCCCCACCTCCCAAACATCACCACATTGAGAATCAAATTTCAATGTAAGTTTCGGCAGGGACAAACCACATCCAAACCACAGCATACATCCTATCCTGAGGGGCCAGGCTGCCATGGCCTCTCAGAGCCTGAGTTGACTTGGTACCCTACCTACTGGTAAATCTGTGCCTTGGTCATCCAGAGCAATCACACTCCCTGGGACCAGAGCTGAAGCAGTACCCCACTTCATAAAGAACAGGTGCTTTGGCTGAGCCAATTTGGCACCATGCATCTCAGGGAAACATAGCATTGGCTGAGCTGGGGTACCCTGCCCTCTAGGACAAACAACTGCAGCACCCTGCTTTCCTGGAACTGAACTGACTCTAAAATCTAAACTGCTGAGGCAACCTGCCTCTTCAAGGAGTAAAATGGTTGCTGTGCTGCGCCCTACCCCTCAGAGCCCAAGCTACAGTCGCACTCTGCCATTCCTGAGTACTTCCTGATGCTGCACCTGGCCTCATAGAGCCCAAGATACTGCCATATCCCTCCATTGCAGGGTCCAAAGTCACCACTACGTGGTGCCTCGTCCCCTGGGGTGCGTGTTGCCACTATGCCCTACTGGCTCTGGTTTCCAAATTGCAGCTGTACCCTACAATCCAGGGCCTGAAATTCCAGAGCACACTTTCCCAGAGCCAGGCCTGTACTGTGTCTTGCCCCCAGGATCAAAGTCACAGCTGCAACCCAGCTCTGTAGGCCTAAGCAGCTGGAGTGCCCCTCAGAGCCAAAGGCCCCAGCTTTGTGGGCTACATGCGTCTACCTGTGCCTCGGAGTGAACCTGTGCCCCGAATCCCAGGTGCCACAGCAGGTTCACAAGACCCTAAGCCCTGGACCTGGACTCCACAGCTGCTCTGGGCACTTGTGCCCTGGAACCCAACAGCACTGTAGCTGCTTGTGGGTCATGTCAGATCCAATGCCAAGAAGGATCACCTCAGCTAAGACTCTCATTGGGGGGAAAATGAGAACAGGAAGACTTTAAAAGCCCTTGCCACTGAGGACTCTAACAGCATACATTGCCACAAACTCCTGCAGCCTAACCAAACCTCTGAGGCACCAGCAGTCATTGCTGATGTTGATCACAGCTGAAGAATTTGCACAGAGGCAGCTTCTGTACGGATGCAGATTCCATTTCATCCACCTGGAACCTAAGCCATGGCACCCTTCCAAACCTGTACCCAAAGACCTATGTGCATGAAAGTCTCTCCCTAGGAAATACACTCTGTGAAGTTTGGAAGAGGTGACTCTTCCACCAGAATTGCAGACATCGATGCAGGTACATAGGAAACATGACACCACCGAAGGGTCACAGTAATTCTCTAGTAACTGACTCCAAAGAAACTAAAATTTACAAATTGCCTGAAAAGGAATTAAAAATAAGGATCTTAAGGAAACTCAGCAAGATACATGAGAATACAAAGAGACAATTCAATGAAATCAGGAAAACAATTAGTGATCTGAAAGAGAAATTCAACAGAAATAGAAATCATAAAAAAGAACCAAACTGAAATCTTGGAGCTATAATAATTCAATGAATGAAATAAAAAATACAACAGAGTTTCAATATCAGACCAGATCATGCACAAGAAAGAATCTCTGAACTTGAAGACAGGTCTTTTGAAATAACCCAATCAGAGGGGGGGGAGGGAAATAAAAAAGCTTGAAAAAAGCCTATTGAACTTATGAAACACCATTAAGCAAACAAATGTTTGCATTATGGAAGTGATGGAGAAAGGCACAGAAAGATTATTTAAGAAATAATTGCTGAAAACTTCACAAATCTTGGGAGAGATATGGACATCCATATTCATGAAGCTCAAAGATCCCCAAATAGGTTGAACACAAAGAGTTTCTCATCAAGGCACATTATAATCAAAATGTCAAAAGTCAAAGAGAAAGAGAGAAGTTTAAAAGTAGCAAGAGAAAAGTATCAAGTCACATAGAAGTCCCTATTGGACTATCAGTCGATGTCTAAACAGAAACCTTGCAGACCAGGAGAGAATGGGATGATATAGTCGAAGTGCTGAAAGGAAAAAAAACAAAAACTTGCCAGCCAAGAATGTTATACCCAGCAAAGCTGGCCTTCAGAAATGAAGGAAAAATACCCTAGAAAAGCAAAAGCTGAGAGAATTTATTAACACTAGACCTCTCTTAATAGAAATGCTTAAGAGAGTTCTTCGATGGAAATGAAAGGACAATTATTATAATAAAAACATATGAAAGCATAAAACATACTAGTAGAGGTAAATTTATAGTCAAATTCAGAATACTCCATTACTTTAATGGTAGTACGCAAATGTTTCAAATCTCTAGTATGAAGATTAAAAGTCAAAATGGTCAAACATAACTACAGCTACAACAAATTGTTAAGGAATATACAATATAAGAAATTGTAAATTGTGGAAATAAAAATATAAATTGTGAGGGGAGGGTAAAAGTCTAGAGTATTTGTATGTGACCAAAGTTAAATTGTTATTAGCTTAAAGTTGTCTATTATAATCATAGGATGTTTTATGTAAGCCCTCAGAGTAACCTCAAAGCAAAAAACTACAGTAGATACATAAACAAGAAAACAGACAGGAATCAAAGCTCAGCACTACAGAAAATCATCAAATTCCAAAAGTATACAATGAGAAACGATGGAAAGAACAAAGCATCTACAAAACCACCAGAAAACAATTAACAAAATGGCAGAAGTCCTTAGCTATCCACAATAGCCTTGAATGTAGATGGATTAAACTCTCCAATCAAAAGACAGAGTGGCTGAGTGAATTTTTTAAAAAGTCAACTATACACTGCCAACAAGAGACCCATTTTAGCTTTAGAAACATATATAAGCTAAAAGTGAAGTGATGAAAACAGATATTCCACACAAATAGCAATCAAAAGAGAACAGGGGTAGCTATATTTAGAGAAAATAGCCTTCAAGTCAAAAAAATGATAAAGGTTCAATTCATCAGGAGGACATAACATCAAAGTACCTAAATGTATATAGCAAATATCAGTGGACATGAAGGAAGAAATACATAGCAATACAATAGTAGGGGACTACAATATCCCACTTTCAATTATCAACCAGATAGAAAATAAATAAGGAAATACTATATTTGATCTGCACTTCAAATCAAAATCCTACAGACTTATATAAAACTTTCTATCCAACAGCAGCAGAATATACATTATTCCCTAACACACACGGAACATTCCCCAGGCTAGACCATATGTTAGGTCATAAAACAAGTCTAAACAAATTCAAGAAGACTGAAATCACATCTAGTATTGTTTCCAACCACAACTGTATAAAACAAGAAATCAGTAACAGGAGGAATCTTGAAAAATTTACAAATATGTAGAAATTAAACAACATGCTCCTGAACAACCAATGGATCAAAGAAGAAATCAAAAATACCTTGAGGCAAACAACAATGGAAACACAACATATCAAAACCTATAGGATGCAACAAAAACAGTTCCAAGAGGAAAGCTTATAGCAAGAAATGCCTACGTTAAAAAAAGAAAGAAAGATCCCAAACAAAGAGCCTAACATTACATCTCAAGAAGCCAGAAAAAGAATAAAATAAACCCAACATTAGCAGAAGAAAGAAAATAATAAAGATCAGAGCAGAAATAAATCAAATAGACCACAGAAAAACCATGGGGGGGTGGAGGGAGAAATCAATAAAACCAAAAGTTGATTCTTTAAAAAAAAATAAACAAGAATTGGCAAACCTCTAGCTAGACAGACTAAGAAAAAAAGAAAGAAGATTCAAATAAATAAAATCAGAAATTAAAGTGGAGACATTACAACAGACACCTACGAAATAAAAAGGATAAGGGACTATTATGAACAATTATATGCCAACAAATTGGATAACATAGAAAAAATGGATAAATTTCTAGAAAAATACCACCTACCAATATTTAATCAGGGAGAAACAGAAACAGAAAGTTTGAACAGAACAATAAACAAAAAAGACCTTCTAACAAAGAAAAGCTCAGGACCAGATGGCTTCATAACTAAATTCTACCAAACATTCCAAGAAGAATTGTTACTAATACTTCTTAAACCCTTCCAAAAATAGAGTTAGAGGAAATACTTCCAAACACATTTTACTAAGCCAGCATCACCTTAATACCTAAGCCAGACAAAGAAACCACAATAAACTATAGGCCAATATCTCTGATAAATCAAACACTGATACAAAAATCCTCAATAAAATATTAGCAAATGGAATTCAACAACACATCAAAAATCAAGTGGGATTTATCCCTGGCACGCAAGATTGGTTAAACACAAGTAACCAATCAATGTAATATATCACATTAACAGAATGAAAGATAAAAACCACATGATCATCTCAACTGATGCAGAAAAAGCATTTGACAAAGTTCTGCATCCTTTCTTGATAAAACCTCTTAACAGTACAAGTATAGAAGGAAAGTTCCTCAACACAATAAAGGCCATTATAAAAAATCCACAGCCAACATAATAATCAATGGGGAACAACTGAAAGCTTTTCTACTAAGATTGAGTGCAAGACAGGGATACCCACTCTCATCATTTTTATTCAACACAGTACTAGAAGTACTAGCAAGAGCAATCAGACAAGAAAAAACAACAAAAACCAAAAAGCATCCAAATCAGAAAAAACAGTAAAATTATCTCTATTGCACATGACATGATCCTCTACATAAGAAAATCCAAAGATTCCACAAAAAACCCTGTCAGAACTAATAAATGAATTCAGTAAAGTTGCAAGATATTAATACAAAATCAACATAAAAATCAGTAGCATTTCTATGTACAAATATTAGACTTAGCTGAAAAAGAAATCAAGAAAACAATCCCATTTGCAACAGCATCAAAAAAATTAATATATTTAAGAATAAATTTGGCAAAGGAGGTGAAAGATAAGAACACTGAAAACTATAAAACACTGATGAAAGAAATTTAATAATACACAAATAGGCCGGGCGCGGTGGCTCACGCCTGTAATCCTAGCACTCTGGGAGGCCGAGGCGGGAGGATCGCTCGAGGTCAGGAGTTCGAGACCAGCCTGAGCAAGAGTGAGACCCTGTCTCTACTAAAAATAGAAAGAAATGATCTGGACAGCTAAAATATATATATAGAAAAAAAAATTAGCCAGGCATGGTGGCATATGCCTGTAGTCCTAGCTACTCGGGAGGCTGAGGCAGAAGGATTGCTTGATCCCAGGAGTTTGAGGTTGCTGTGAGCTAGGCTGACGCCACGGCACTCTAGCCCAGGCAACAGAGCGAGACTCTGTCTCAAAAAAAAAAAAAAAAAAAAAAAAAAACCCACAAATAAATAAAGATATTCTATGTTTGTAGATTGGAAGAATTAATATTGTTAAAATATCTATACTACCCAAAGCAAATAGACAGATTTAATGCAATCTGTATCAAAAGTCCAACAGCATTCTTCACAGAAATAGAAAAAACAATCCTAAAATACATACAGAACAAAAGACCCCAACCAATCAATGCAATACTGAGAAAAACAAAGTTGGAGGTATCACACTTCCTGACTTAAATTACAAAGCTATAATAATCAAAACAGTATGGTATTGGCATAAAAACAGAAATGCAGACCAATGGAACAGAACAGAGAGCATATAAATAAATTCAAACATATTTCATATCAATTAATTTTTGACAAGGGCAACCAAGAGGACACAACGGGGAAGGAATCTCTCTAATAAATGGTGCTGGGGGAACTAGATTTCTACATGCAAATGAATGAAAATGGACCTTTATCTTACACCTATACAAAAATCAACTCAAAATGGATGCAAGACCTGAATAAGACCTGAAACCATAAAACTCCTACAAGAGAACATAGGGGAAAATCCCCTTGACCCTGGCAATGATTTTTGGATCTCACACCAAAGGCCAGACTACAAATTGAAAAATAAATAAGTGGACTATATCAAACTAAAAAGCTTCTGCATAGCAAAATAAATCATCACAGCAAAATGAAAAGGCGACCTATAGACTAGGAAAACATATGTGTAAACCACATATCTGATAAAGGGTTAATATCCAAAATTTATAAAGAACTCTTACAAACTATTTTAATAGCAGAAAAACAAATAACCCAATTAAAAAATGGGCAAAGGACCTGAACAGACATTTCTCCAAAGAAGAAATAAAAATGACCAACAGAAAAAGGGGAGATAAGGTCCAAAAATATAAAGTTGTCGTTATGTAGGATGAACAAGTCTAGAAATCTAATGTACAACAAGAGGACTATAGTTAATAAAAATGTATTCTATTGGGGATTTTTGTTAAATATGTAGATTTTAGCTGCTCCTGTCACACAAAAAAGTAACTATGTGAGATAGCAAATACGTTAAGTTGTTTTGCTATAGCAACCATTTCACTATCTATGTTTTCTATATCATGTTGTAAACCTCAAATATGCACAAAATTTATTTTAAAAAAAAGTTTAAGTCTCCTTTTCAATCCAGAAAAAAAAAACCACTATTACCATTTTCCCATGTTCCTTTTCCAAAATATTCTATGAATATACAATTGTTCAAATTTAATGTTAGACTTTATACTTTAAAATTCAAAGCACGTAAGATATTACATATAAAAACATCTGTGTGACTCCCTATATGTAAGAGCAGATGCTGCCATCTGCATTAACACACACACAACCTGTACCTTATACAGGGAATCCTTGCTGGGCTTTAGTCTGATGCCGTGGGCAAGCCTGAGTTGACCTGTTGTTCGCATCCCTGACCAGCTGTCTTTCTCACCCACTGGTTTCAACAAAGATGTGACTGGGTTATAGAAGGCTGGAATGGAGACAGGATACCACGTTCGCATGAAGACAATATCTGGAAAGAGAGGAAATTTACTTAACATTTTCAAAAGAAGATTCATATCCATTTCGCCAAGGAAAAAAACCCAAAATTTCACTACAAACTTCTCTACCTGGTTGCACAGTACTTGAAGAGGGACTTCACTAAGTAAATTACTAATATATCTCAAAACTTCTACTGAGGGTGACCAAGGGGCTGCAGACACAACGTGAATGGTCACGCTGCATAACGTGCTCCAACTGGGAAGAGCTGGAGCTGACTATGACTTTCTAGAGACTTGAACTCCAACCTCTACTCAACTCTCGCTAGAAAACAATAATGAACAGCAATACACTGTCTTGAATATGCCACAAAGGATATTTACCACTCATAAGCAACTTATCCTCAAAGGTGGCCCGGAAAGCTCCTTCTGGAGCCCGGAGTGCTTTCTTGATCTGTCCCCTTATTCCACTGACAGTTCGAATCACAGCACCTTCAAATTTGGCCACCTCCAAGGCAGAATTAAACATTCCCTACAGGCACATAAAAATATAAATACATACACATAGAATCATATACTTTACCTCTATGTTCATAAATATATCCTTGGTTAAAGAACAAGAACAACTAATTTAAGGATGATATAATAATCAAAATGTATTTTGCCACCTAAAAGTGAAATTACTACCTCAAAAGAATACAACTCTATTTTATTTTCCCCAAAATAACATTAATCAAGATTCTACTGTGGGCTCATTAGCATACTCATCACTGGTATCTCTGTAGAAGAGAAAGTCAAAGAGGTAGGTATTTATTAGACTGAACTGGCCTAGGTAGCCTTTGCTGGCATCTCACAGGTTGGACTGCAGCTCAAATCCAATTACTTAGGTGCATGCACTTATAAACTAAAAAGAGCTAGACAAACACCGGTGGTATTATTACATTATACTGAAAGAATATTTTATGATTTTAACTCTGTTTTTAATGGAAACATCCCCCCTAATGAAATTTTCAATAAAAGCTGCTCAAACTAATCTCCCAAAATACTGCAGAACAGTGTGTCCATTTCTCTGCACTCTTGCCAAGTTTTCTATAAATTGCTTTGTCTATTTTTCTACTGAATGGTTAAACATATGATTTTTTCCCCTTTCTTAACACAAACCAAAAAGGTAGGAAATAAAACTCAGTGGATAAAATTATATATTTTCAATATCAGTTCTGTGGCAGCTTCACATGGGAGCAATAAGTAATAGCCTCAATTATGAAATATGTTTTACTTCACCTTAAGATTTTTCAGCATAATTAGGTAACACAGAAACCAACATAAAAAAGTAAATGAAAATATTAAAGATCCAGTTTATAAAAGATTTCAAATACTTTTCTAAAAACATTAGACCCATAATTTAGAGTATTTCATTCCTCCTTTAACAATATATACATTTATAAATATGTGACTATGTAGATATACAGACCTTTATAAATGAAGTGTTCTTGAAAATTTTATATGGAAAACCAGTTAGCTTTAATTTCTTCACAATTTTTATGGACTTATCCAGATCAAGGACAACTCCTGTGGCAGCTATCCGGAAATCAGGCTAAAAGGAACCCCAAAATTTGAATATAGGAATAACATCAGCAAGACAAAACCTACAATTCTCTATGATGCAATAAATTACCAAGTGTACTTCACTTACAATCAGCTAAGAAAGAACAAGAGAGAACATCTGAACATGAAACACAGTATTTTAACAGAAGCAATCTAAAATTTTAATACTGGTAAGCCAAACTAATGATGATGACTTGACTACTTTCCTGAGAGTGATTTCATAAGAACATAATTTCACAATCTATTTGGAATGAAATGGAAAATAAAAATATAGTTGCAATGTTTAAAAAATTAAATTTTGGCCCTCTAGGGCAGATTCCCTCTGCTCATTATTTTGTTTTCTTCTCTGTTAAATGGGGCCAAGAAAACTTACTCTGATGGGTCAAATGAAGATGAGTGAACATACTCTGCTAAGCCAGCATGACTAGGAAGGGAGACTCATGTCTAGCTGGTCTAGGACGTATCCTCAGTACCTAGTATACTGCTTAGCACATGATGAACACTGCATAAGTACTTTCTTAGCTAAATACGTCCAAAAAATGCACAATAAATTATCTTCAGTATCGTTGTAATTCTTCTACTTTGCCATATCTACTCCCATACCCTACTTAAAAGCATATAGGAAGATTAAAAGCAAAAAGAAATTTACTTTATATTACACATTAAAAATGAGTAATTTTCAACTTAAAGTTTCATGTACATGATAATCCATATTCAAGATATATTTCTGAAATACAATCTATAAAATAAACCATCCAAGGCAGTTACCATCATGCCACTGACAGACTGTATTGCCAAGAACCCAGTTCCCTGTGGAGTGACAGGACCTTAAAGAAAACAGGAAAAAAGGAAATATAGTAAACCACAAATTCTGGATTCTGTCTTATGTGTATTACTCCAACACCCCCCACCCCCCAAAAGACAGAAAAATCTTACGAATTGGCATTTCATGAAAGGAAAAGAACAAAGCTATAATGATATAGCCTAAAGGTTTAAATTAACCTACAAGCAAGTTATTCTAATCACATTTTACCCCAAAAGGTCGCTCCACAATGCATGTGCTGTGGGGTATATTTTAGAAGCCTTTGTCTTCCATTGTGGTCTTCAATATAATAAAGTGGGATGGTCTGAAATCGCCTCCATCCTACAGAAAAAATTACTGGATCTCGTGACTTGAGAATTTTCTTATACCAGCGATGTTTCTTCAGACGCATCTGAGGGAAGAGGAGAGTTCAGTAAGATGCCCGGTGGAGGGCACATCCAAAGACCCTCAGTTGCCAAACATGCAGCACAGGGCACCTACCTGTACATATCCGACATTGCCCTCACTGTTGCCCAGACCACCCAGAACAATTGGGTAATGGGGGTCAAAGTTCAGCACAAATTCACAAGGAACATTCTCAATCTCAATTCGGACATACATCCCAGGTCGAAAACCCTCATATTGAACTCTGGCTTCATCATCTTGATCTTCAAATTCTGCCCGATTAAGCTGCATGTAAGAGGGGGGGAAACTCATAATGCCATTATTTTTAATAAACATAAGATTAATATTAAAAAGTGAGTACTTCCTAAATAAACCAAGGACAGAATTATTTAGCCATAACCTATTAAAAATAATATAAATTATTTTTATATTTTATATAAATATCCCTACAGTTTGTTCAGAATATGTCCCAACTGTTTTCTTCTATGTTGCTCCAACATACAGCAAATGTAAACAGCTCTGAGAGGAGCCCCAAATGTCCACACTCAAAACTTCCCCAGTTCATGCCTTTTCTTACTCTCCAATTATTTCATACTTTTTCCCGTCTTTAAACACCCAACACCTCCTCCTCCCTCATCCTCACTCTCAGCTGATGCCTGTTTCCTAACTCACTTGAAAACCTAAAGAACTTCCGTTGTCAATCCTGTACCACGTATACACCTGTATCTAGACTCTGCACTGCCAAATAGGGTAGCTATGTGTGGCTCCTTAAATTAAAATTAAATAATATTTAAAATTCAGTTCCTCAATCACACTCGCCACACTGCAAGTGGTCAACATCAACATGTGGCCAGTGGCTACGATACTGGACAGCACAGATATGCATGTCCCTGAAGGCAGAAAGTTCTACCTGGCAGCTCTGGCTTAGATTATTTATCCATTCCACTACTTCATGCCAAACTGAAGCTGCACACTACATACCAACCATTCTTGTTGGACTTTATTCCAACAGACCTTCCCTCTGTTATTTCTCTCATCTTAAAACCTTCTTTTGAAGGTCTCTATCAACTACTGCTCAATTTCTCTGCTTCCCTCTGCAGCAAACCCCACAAAAGTTCTCTACAGTAGCAGTCGCCAGTTCCTTTGCTCCCATTCTCTTAAATCCATGAGAATTGGACTTTCACTCACCACTCTATGAAAACGCTTGCCAAGGCACCAAAGGCCTCCACATTCCTACTTCAGCGGTTAGTTCTGTCTCCATCGTGGTCAACATAACAGAACTGAACAATGTTTCACCTCCTTCTACGGCTGGCTTCCAGCATGCCTGGCATTCTCTGGAGATTTCTTCTCCCTCTTGGGCACTGCTCGGGCCCCACTGCTGCTCCCTCCTCTCACCCACATCAGTCCTGCTCCGCCTGTCCCGTCTCTGCACTCACTCCCCAGGCCATCTCGTGGCTTTTAAGTGCCATCTATATGCTGAGGACAGTACATCTGAGTCCCTGGCCAGACCTCTCTCTCTAGACTTGACACTCCACTTGTCTGAGCATACCTCAAACCTACCCAACCCCACAAATCATCTTCCCAGACAAGGCTGCACCAACTAGAGGCTTTCCTACCTAACTAATGACAACCCATCCTTCCAGTTAACTTCTACTTGTCATCCTCATTTCCTCTCACACACCCCACATTCACTCCACTAGGAATCCTACTGATTTAGCTTTCAAATAACGTATATCCAGACGTGACTCTTTGTCTCACCTCTACTGCCACCTCCCTGGTTTGTGCCACGTGACTGAACTTCTGCCAGAGCAATCCTTTCAAAGGGAAGCCGATCATGAATATCTGGCCTCTGCTCCAAACTGTCCAAGGGCTCCCTTCACTGAGTGAAAATTCAAAGTCTTTTACAATGGCCCACAAGGCTCTAAGTAACCTTAAATTGTAAATGGGCTGAAGCAAAGACTTCAGAACTGGTTTTACATTTGTTATTCATGTCTGTCAAAGATCAACACAGACTTGTAACCACTAAGTTAATGACTAATCACGAGATACTTCTTTGACTAGATAAAGGCCCAGGTTGAGCAAAGCCTTTCAACCACATTTTCACAAATCATATATTTAATTTGTATGGTGCAGCTAACAGAGATGCTCGGTGGCCCCACTAACAAAGTACAACTCAGACACTCACTATCAACTGTAAACACATCTCTGTGTCTCCTTCAGAGTGAGATCATCACCTGACACAGCCTGCTCAGCACCCCCAGGCAGGAAGGCCACACTATCTCCCTTCATCTCCACATCTGACCTTACACTCAGTATGTCCTTCTGAACTCTGACCAACAAGAGTTTTCAGAAAACTTCCCCTGGAGAGCACTGGTATGTGCATAAGCCACACAGACCACAAACCAGGGAACAGCAGCTAGAATGTGAAGCCAACACTTGCACTGAAGTGAATAACACGCTGTCTCAAATCATTATACTGTGAGAGCCTCAAAAGTGACCACCATGTCTCAGTGATTTCTGCTTCATCTGCACCTAATGCTTGGTATAAAACATAGGTAATGATATTTTTCTGGTGAACTTCGGACTGAAGGAGCAATTAGATCACCGTATGAATAAACACACTCACATGCATCTTGACCCAGGAGTCAGGATGCAAGGCACAGAAGCAGGTCAGAAGCAGAGACCCAAAGTTAGGTCTGTTACAGCCTTGACAAGAGACTAAGAGGAACTGAGTTTTCTTACCTGTGCTTGTTTCTGCATTTCTCCTTTAAGATCATCAAAATATGTGCTTTCTCCTTCATCATATTCTGCATCAAACATCTCCTTCAGTTTTCTCTTCTTATCTAAATGCTTTTTCTTGGCACTTTCCTCTGCGTCGTGGTCAATTTCTTCCTTAACTTCTTTCTCTACATCTTTAATCTTAAATTTCCAAAAAAGAAAATTTTGTAAAGTTTATGGAGATCTTTTCTTTAAAACCTGCATTAAAGTAGATTTTAAAAGTTCTATTTGAGCTGCAATACTCTTAGTTATGATCATACTGAATAAAACAAAACACAGCTTTATCTCTAAATAAAATGGTATTGCTACAGGAAACAGACACCTGCATTACGATTAACTGTCATTCCTTAATCTGTCTGGGAATGCCAAACAGGAATAAAAACAATAGTAAGTGTCCTCAACTCAGATGCTCCCAGACACTGTTCTAAATAAGTATTAGGGAGAACGGGGAATTTGCTTTTTTAAATGACAGTTCAATGTACAAAGAGGAAGATGATGGCAAAAGGAATGGTGGAGAGGAAGACCCAGGGGCTAAAACTTCCATGAATAAAAAATTGTAAATGAGTATGGCAAGAAGGGGTAGTAGGTGTCATCAAAAGACCAAGAATAACAGATAAACAAATAACCTTTTATCTGTCCCAACATCTCCACACTTTCAGGAATGAATCTCTCTGTCTGGTCTATAATCTTCACAGATAACAGGGAAGATTTGCATTTCTCAATATAGGCCTCTTGAGCTGACAGCTGGCCATGGCAAAGTCATACCTTGGTATCCGGGCCTGATTTTCCCTTGTGTACATCCCCTGTCTCCAGGTCTTCAAAGTCGCCGTAGAGCTCCTCTGAGAAAAGAACATCCAAAGGCTCCTCTGTGAATGGGGCCTGTGTGAGCCACCAGGACCACCTGCCCAGGCAGGCTGTGCGCTCTGCATTCCAAACCTCGGTCTTGTTGTTCCCGTTACCACACATACCAAGAGGGTTCTGTACTTACAAAGGCTTTTTAAAAAAATTGTTAGTATTTCATCATCTGTTTAGGTAAAGTAAATGGATCCAATCCACACTTCCATACTTTATTTCAAAATCCCACTTAGCCAAGAGCTATTAACACTCTAGATGAGAGAGACACAGAGGTGGCAGGCACGGGCCAGCAGGTGAGTCCCCAAAACCAACAGTTCAAAGAGTGAATAGAAAAGCCCTGGCTTGGCCGGGCGCGGTGGTTCACGCCTGTAATCCTAGCACTCTGGGAGGCTGAGGTGGGAGGATGGCTTGAGGTCAGGAGTTCGAGACCAGCCTGAGCAAAAGCAAGACCCTGTATGTACTAAAAATAGAAAAATTACCTGGGCATGGTGGCATGCGACTGTAGTCCCAGCCACTCAGGAGGCTGAGGTGGGAGGATCACTTAAGCCCAGGAATTTGAGACTGCAATGAGCTATAATCACTCCACTGCATTCTAGCTGAGGTGACAGAGCGAGACTCTCTCTCTCTCAAACAAACAAACAAACAAACAGCCCTGGCTTGATAACAGCAGATAGGAAAAAGGGACTTGAAGTAAGTTCAACACAATACAATCATGTAACACACCTAGGGAAAATCTTAGATTCTATAAAGTATAGAAAATAAAACAAAAGTAAAGCCCAAAACAGCACCAGGCCCACAGGAAGTGCTCATTCACTCATTCCTTCATTCATTTCTGGAGCTCAGTTATAGGTCCTACTCTTAAATAGACAAGTTGAAACTCCTTTAGGAAGGCAACATTTAAAAAGGTATTAAAACATTTTCATGTAAGATAGAACCAAAGAACTGGGCAGAAGATATAATAGATGGGAAGCTCCTATTTGTATAATAATAAAAATTTAAAAAGGATGTAATAGGAACAAATCTAATGAGAAATGTGCAGGAACTTCATTTAAAAGATAAAATTAAAAAGTTTTAATATGCTACAAATAGCATCATAAGCTAATGCTTCCAGGTGCTCTCCATACCAGGCACTGCTTTCAGTACTTTACTTGCCCTAACTGCACTCTGCAGTACAACTCAAGGAAGTAGTAAATACTGTAAATACTATCTGCTGGGCCGGGCACAGTGGCTCACGCTTGTAATCCTAGCACTCTGGGAGGCCGAGGCGGGAGGATCCCTCGAGGTCAGGAGTTCGAGACCAGCCTGAGCAAGAGCGAGACCCCATCTCTACTAAAAATAGAAATGATTTGGACAGCTAAAAAAAAAATATATATATATATATATAGAAAAAATTAGCCGGGCACGGTGGCGCATGCCTGTAGTCCCAGCTACTCGGGAGGCTGAGGCAGTAGGATCACTTGAGCCCAGGAGTTTGAGGTTGCTGTGAGCTAGGCCGACACCACGGCACTCTAGCCCAGAGTGAGACTAGCCCAGGGCAACAGAGTGAGACTCTGTCTCAAAAAAAAAAAAAAAAAATCACTATCTGCTGAACAAATAATGACATACCCTAGTTTGTAAAGAAAGACTAAACATCACAAATATGCCAGTTCTCTTTAACACAGTTCCAATACAAAACCACCAATAAGGATTTCTGGCTAAAGAAGAGAACACAATGTTCTCTCCTATAACCCAAACTCTAAAAGTATTGCGAGACACAAGAGACAATCAAAGAACTCTGAAAGGTGGAAAGAAAAAGATGGACTGGTGAGGGACCCTGGGACACAGGAATGACACAGTAGAGCAGGATATCTCACTAGACCCAACCCAACAGAAAGGGGACCCAGGCCCAGTGTCGCCCAACCCCCAATCTAGCAGCAGAAGGCAACTAGGCAAGGTCATTCTTCCCCCAGATTGAAGGAGGTAAACCTGCAGCAGCCCTGGTAGGGGGACAGGGAGGCTCACTGACAACAATGGCCCAAAGGTGCTCTCTTTCCCCGAGGGCCTGGGCCAACTGCCCCTCTCTTATCAAAACATCAGGGTGGCTGAAGGTTACTGGCAAGGGCAATTCTACCTGGTCTGATGCTCTCCTCCAGCACCCAAAAACAATGTGTGGCCAGGCAAGCCCAGCAAAGGATATCCCCCAATAATAAGCAATCCTCCCACACATAGGCCAAAACAATCTCCCCCAACCCAGTCGCAGCAAGTGGCCCAGCCTGGGGCAGCTCGCCTATTCCCTCAAGTGGGCACCAGGAGGGAACAGGCAGAGTGCCAGTGGCACCAGATAAACCAAGCAGACCAAAATAGCACCATGAAGGCTCTGACACTAAATTGCCATTGGAACCACAGCCCACAAAGTAGACCAGTAGTACTAAACCTAAACAGGAGTACTGCCTGTGAAAATAAAAACGTTACATGGGGCCCAGTCTCCTAACATAATAGCCACGTATGTAGGATACAAGAGAATATAACCTGTCACTACATGAACCAAGAATATTATAATTTTAATGTGAAAAGACAACTGAAGACACCTACACTGAAATGGATCAGATGTTGGAATTATCTGACTTGTATCTTAAAGCAGCCATTATTAAAATGCTTCAACAAATTATTAAAAGCATTACTAAAAGCCACTACAAATCCTATGGCAACAAACAAAAAAATTGAAAACTTCAGCAAAGAAACTGAACAAAGAATCTAATGGAAATTAGAGAATGAAAATACAGTAACAGAAATTAAAAACTCTCTGGATGGGCTCAACAGTAAAAATGGAGATGAGAGAGGAGATAAATGGAGAAACTGAGGCCCAATCAACAGAATTCACCATGACTAAACAACAGAGAGAAAAATAGCTGGAAACAAATGAACAGAGCCTCACAGACATACAGGACAATAACAAAAGGCCCAACATTTATGCCAAGTCCCAAAGGAGACAAGGGCTGAAAGAGTACATGAAGAAATAATGACTGAAGTTTCCCAAGTTTAGTAAATATAGAAACTTACAGATTTGAGAAGCCGAGCAAACCTCAAAGTGAACCCAAAGAAATCCACACCAATTCAAGTTTTGAACACTAAAAACAAAGGCAAAATCTTGAAAGCAGCCAGAATGAAGTAGAATACCTGTAGGGGCACACACATTCAAATGACAGTTATGTTTCTCCTCTGAAATCATGGAACCCAGAATGAGGTAACTCAACATTTTTCAAGTGCTTAAAGAAAAGAATGGTCAGCTGTGAATTCTACACCTAGCAAAACAATCCGTTGGAAATGAAGAAGGAAATACATTCTCAGAAGAATGAAAAAAACTATAGGAATTTGTCACTAGCAGACCTATCCTTGAAAAATGGCTACATAAAGTTATTAAGCAGAAAGGAATTTATAAAATGATGAATATGGGACCATGCGGAAGGGGGAGAAACAGCAGAAAGGCCAGAAACATGGATACAATGTGGATATATACAATTGACTATCCTCCTC
>CM052446.1:260321-271950 GCA_028533085.1 Varecia variegata | reverse complement strand
AAATGTAAATGGTATAAACACACCAAAAGACAGATTGATGGAGAGGATATAAACACATGGCCCAACTAGACACTGTTTATAAGAAACTCACTTCAAACATAACAACCTAAATAGGCAGAAAGGATGGAGGAAGACATACCATGCAAACAATTTTTTAAAGAGGCAGGAGTGGCTATATTAATATCTCATGAAGTAGACTTGAGAGGAAAAATAATTACTAAAGCGAGAGAGGATCTTTGCTCAATTTTAAGATCTAAAATTGGCATGTGCTGGCTTAATATCTTTGAGCCTCACAGGGCGCCAAAGGCTTAACTGTGAGTTTCCCTGCTCCTGTCAGATAGGTCCTGCACCCCCCAGCAGGAAAGCCTTCCCACCCAGCTAGTTCTTTTCTTCACCTGTCTGCCCGCTTGTTATTCAAACAAGCCAATCACATCTTCCCAAGAGAACCAATGGTCATCCTATGTTCTCGTTGCTACAAAGCTCACCTCCCACAGCCCCTAGCTGTTCACTCTGCTCCTGAGTACAACGCCCTTGTGGCCCTTCTTGGTGTGCACTGTCACCCTCCCCTGAGCTGTGAGTACATGTGACTAAAAAACTGCTGTCAATTTCATCTGTCCAGTTCGGGTGTCATGTGTTAGGCCATCTTGTACTATTTAGGGTGGAGAGCCCTCCCTCAAGAGCAAAAGGGGTGAAAAGGAAGTGACCATAACAACTACATAATGGCAAAAGGATCAATCCCCAAGAAGACATAACAATCCCAAATGTTGTATGCACCAACAGAGCCTCAAATAAATAAAGCAACAATTGATAGAACTGAAAGAAAATGTAGATAAAATCCACAATTATATTATACTTTGCAACTTCAATATCCTCTTCTCAGCAACTGTTAAAACCAGGCAGAAAATGAGCAAGGATACAGATCTGAACAATACAGTCAACCCGCAGAATCTAACTGACATCTGTAGAACACTTCATCTACCAACAGCAGAATACATAAATTTTTAAAGCACC
This sequence comes from Varecia variegata, assembly GCA_028533085.1. NCBI lineage: Eukaryota > Metazoa > Chordata > Mammalia > Primates > Lemuridae > Varecia > Varecia variegata. Next base: position 270,939 of record CM052446.1, on the reverse strand, counting down.
AACAGAACATCTACCAAGACAAAGCACATTCTGAGCAATAAAACAAATCTCAACAAATTTAAAAGAATTCAAATCCTAAGAGTATATTCTCAGAATATAATGTAATCAAACTAGAAATCAATAATAGGAACACAAGAAGAAAATCTTTAAATATTTGGTAATTAACAATATACTTCTAAATAAGGCATGGGCCAAAAAGAAGTCCCAAAGGAAGTATAAAAATGTACAGAACCGAATGAAAATGAAAATACGACATATGAAAATTTGTGCTAAGCAGTGCTAAGAGGGAAATTTATAGCATTAAATGCTTACACAAGAAATGAAAAAAGGTCTTGAACCAATAATCTAAGAAAATTGAAAAAAAAAACAGCAAAATAAACCTGAAACAAGCAGAAGAAAAGAAAAAAATCAACAAAATTGAAAATAGGAAAGCAACAGAAAAACCAATGAAATAAAATGGTTATTTGAATAAAATCAACAAAATTAATAAATCTTATAACAATAAAAACAGAGAAGAGATAAGTCAACAATATCAAGAATGAAACAGGGGATTATCAAAAAGGATACTGCAGCCATTAAAAGAGTGAACATCACCCTCAGAATACCCAAGCTGGCTTCTAGAAGAAGACATTCAGTGGAACTTCCACTTCCCCAACAGGCCTTGAAATTCCTTGAAAATCATAAACTACCAAAATTCAGGCAAGAGGAAATGGATAACCTAAATCATCCTACAATCATCAAATAAATATTAATAAAATTTGTAATTAAAAGTTTCTGAACAAGAAATTTCCAAGTCCAGATGGTTTCACTGGAGAATTATACCAAATATTGAAAGAATTCTTCCCAATTCTAGGTGGACTCTTCCAGAAAACAGAAGAATAGGGAACACTTTCCAACTCATTTTATGGGGCTATTATTACCCTGATACCAAAATCAGATGAAGACAGTACCCCCCAGAAAGGGAAACAAAACAAACAAAAAAACCACTATAAGACCAGTATCTTTCATGAACTTAGACACAAAGAGTCCTCAACAAAATACTGTCAAATGGAATCTAACAACATATGAAAAGATTTGTATACAAATTTTCATGTTGCGCTTTCATTTTCATTCATCACCAATGTGAGATTTATTCCAGGTATACAAGGCTGGCTCAACATTCAAAAATTAATCAATGTAATCCACTATATCAAAAGGATAAAGAATAAAATTCATATGATCATATCAATTGACACTAAAAGGCATCTGACAAAATCCAACAGCCAGTCATGGAGAAAAAAAAAAAACAACACAGTGAAAATATCAAGAACAATGTGGGAGGTCACTCTTAGCACTCTCATTCAACACAGCACTGAAAGTCCTAGTCAATGACAGACAAAAGGAAGGGAGGGAGGGGGAGAGGCAGGAAGAACGGGCTTCACAGGTTGAAAAGGAAGAAATAATGCTGCCCTTATTTGCAAGTAAGATGAATGTCTGTGTAGAAAATCCCAGGCAATCTACAAAAAACCCCCAAACCTCCTAGAACTAATAAGTGAGTTCAGCAGGATAAAAGATAAACACACGAAAATCAATCAAAATTAAATACTTATGTGTAAACTTATTAAATATATTCATAACCAGTATGCTGAAAATCACAAAATACTGATGAAATAAATAAAAAAAAATGGAGAAACATCTGTGTTCGTGGATTTGAATAATTAAAATAGAAAAGATTCTCTCCAAACTAATCTATAGGTTTAATGCAATTCCTATCAAAATCCCAGCTGAGTTTTTGCAGACATAGACAAGTTTATTCTAAAATTTATATGGAAAGTCACAGGCCGTGGCATAGCTAAACCAATCTTGAAAAAGAAAAAAGTGAAAGGAATCACTCTACTCAACACTGATGTTTGCTACAAAACTGCAGTAACCAAGACCATGAGTGTGGTATTAGCCAAGCGATTAACAAATGATGTCAGTGGAACATAAGAGAGAACCCAGAAATAGACCCACACAAAGATGCTTAACTTATTTTTGACAAAGGTACAAAAGCAATTCAACGGAACAAATGGTGCTGGAAAAATTATACACCCATAGGTAAGAATATAAACTTTGACCTAAGCCTCACACCTTATTTAAAAAAAAAAAATCAAAATAGATCATGGACATAAACAGAAAACAAAAAAGTATACAACTTTTAGAAAACAATGCAGGAGAAAAATCTTTAGGACCAAAGAATAAGAAACGGTTCCTAGACTTGACACCAATTGCACAATCCCTTAAAAAAGAACCTGATAAATTAGATATCATCAGAATTAAAAAACTTTTGCTCTGTGGAAGGCCCTGTTAAAAAAATGAAAAGGCTGGGCGTGGTGGCTCACCCCTGTAATCCTAGCACTCTGGGAGGCCAAGGCGGCTGGATTGTTTGAGCTCAGGAGTTCGAGACCAGCCTGAGCAAGAGCGAGACCCCGTCTCTACTAAAAATAGAAAGAAATGACCTGGACAGCTAAAAATATATATAGAAAAAATTAGCCAGGCACGGTGGCACATACCTGTAGTCCCAGCTACTCGGGAGGCTGAGGCAGAAGGATTGCTTGAGCCCAGGAGTTTGAGGTTGCTGTGAGCTAGGCTGATGCCACGGCACTCTAGGCTGACGCCACGGCACTCTAGCCTGGGCAACAAAATGAGATTCTGTCTCAAAAAAAAAAAAGAAAAAGAAAAACTATAGACTAGGAGAAAAATATCTGCAAACCATGTATCTGATAATGGAGTTAAATATATAAAGTACTTCCAATACTCAACAGTAAAAAAAACAAACAAACAAAAAAACAATTTAAAAAAGGGCAAGAGACAACTACAGACATTTTACATCTGTATAGAAGACACAAAAGATGGCAAATGAGCATCTGAAAAAAATGCAACATCATTAGCCATCAGGGAAATGTAAATTAAAATCACAATGAAATATCACTACACACCTATTAGAATGGCTAAAATAAACTATAGTGAGAATACCACACATTGGCAAGGATGCAAAGAAATTAGCTCACTCATATATTGCTGTTAAAAATATAAAATGGACCAATCATTCTGGAAGTTTCCCAAAAAACAAGATATGCAATTGCCATATTACCCAGCAATTGCATTCTTGAGAATTTATCCCAGAAAAATGGGAAGTACATATTTACACAAAAACCTATATATAAATGTTCATAGCAACTTGATTCTTAATAGTAAAAAACCCAGATCTCCTTCAGGGGTGAAAGGCTAAACAAACTAATACAGTCATACCACGGAATGCTACTCGGCAATAAAAAGTAATGAACTATAGTTACATGCACCAACTGGAATGGCTCTTCAGGGAATTATGCTAAGTGAAAACAAGTCAGTCACAAAAGGTTATATCCTGTATGATTCTGTTTACTTAACATCCTTGAAAATGACAAAAATGGAAAACAGATTTGCGGTTGATAGGGATAAGAACTGGGGGATGGAGGAAGAGCAGGGAGGTGGGTGTGTTTACAAAAGAGCAATACAAAGGATCCTTGTGATGTAACTGTTCTGTATCTTAACTTTTGGCAGACATACTAAACTGCACATGTGATAAAAGAGCACAGAACTACACACACACACACACACACACACACACACACACAAGTACAACTGAGGAAATCTACATAGGATCAATGGATTGTATTAATGTCAATATCCAGGTTGTGATCTTATATTATACTACATATAATAATATACACAGTACATATAGTATACATATAGTATAGTAGAAGGTACAAGAGATCTCTTTGTATTAGTTCTTACAAGCACATGTGAATCTACAATTCCATTTACAATTATCTCAAAATAAAAAGCTTAATTAGAAAAAAAGAAAACCCACAGAGATTTCCATTGGAAATAGGTGATTCTAAAGTTCACTTGGAAAAATAAGCAAAACCAGGACAAAGCAAGACTGTTTATTTTGACCACTTCTAATCAACACTGTACTGGAAGTTTGAGCCAGTGAAGCAAGGCAAGAAAAATTAATAAATCATCCAGATAGAAAAGAAAAAAGTAAAATTATCTTTATTCACAGATCATATATGATGGTCTTTGCAGAAAATTCTACAAAATATATTAAAAAATCTATTAGAACTAATGAGTGATTTAGCAAGATTACAGGATACGAGATCAATATACAAAAATCAACTGTATTTCTATATATTAGCAACACACAAATACAAATTCATAATATCATTTAAATAACATTAACAATATGAAATACTTTGGGATACATTTGTTTAGAGTTGTACAAGACTATATTCTGAAAAGACAGAGATATTAAAGAAGAACAAAATAAATGAAGAGATGTTGTGTTCATGGATCAAAAAACTCAATATTGTTAATGTGTCCATTTTCCCAAATTGTTTTACAAGTTCCATGAAAAACCAATCTAAATTTCAGTGAGCATTTTGTGTAGCAAACAACAAGCTGATCTTAAAATTTATATGAAAATGCAGAGAACCTAGAATAGCCAAAACAACTTTGAAAAGAAGAGTAAGTTTGAAAACTTAAACTACCTAATTTCAAGACTAATTTTAAAGCTATAAGTAACTGAGACACTGGTAGTATTGGTATAAAAATAAACAAATGTATCGAGGGTATAAAACAGAGTCCAGAAACACCCATATATGGTCAACCAATGCAAGGCAATTCAATGGGGAAAAAGATAGTCTTTTCAACAGATGGTGCTGGGAAAAATGGATATTCATATGCCAAAGAAAAAGAAACCTTAATCCATACCTAACACCATATAAAAAATTAACTCAAATTGGATCATAGACCTAAATGTAAAACCTAAAATTGTAAGACTGGTAGAACATATGAGGAAATCTTTGTGACCTTGGGTGAGGCAATGATTTCTTAGATATGATATGCACAGTCCATAAAAAAAAAACTTAATAAATTGGCCTTCATCAAAATTAAAAACTTTGCTCTATAAAAAGCCTGTTAAAAACATGAAAAGATACAGTTTTGGGTGACTATGAAAAAAAAATATGAAAAGATAAGCCACACACCAGGCAAAATAATTGCAAATCACATATGACATAGAACTTGTAACAAGAATATGTAAAAATTCTTAAAATTCAGTAAGGAGACAAAGAACCAGATTAAAATAATAGGCAAAAGACTTGAACAGACACCATTAAAGAAATAAATAGCAAATAAATACATTTAAAAATGCTCAATACCATTAATCATTAAAACCACAAGATACAACTTTACACTTAAAAGATGTCTACAATTTAAAAGACTGTCCATATCAAGACTGGCAAGGATGTGGAGTGCAACAACTGGAAGTCACATAAAGTTCTGGAGGAAACAAAAAATGGTACAACCACTCTGGAAAACAGTTTGGTAATTTCTCTCTCTCTCTCTTTTTTGTTTTTAATCATTCAGCCCAAAATGTCACAGTTCGGCGATTTTTAAAAAAATGAAACGTACATCTATTACATGACCCATTTAGTACACTCTGAGGTATCTACCCAAGAGAAATAAAAGCAGTTGTTCATATGAAGACTTGTACAAAAATGTTAACAGTATCTTTACTCGTAATATTAAAAAACTGGGAATTGTCCCTCAGCAGGTGAACAGAGAAATAAATTGCAGTACATCATACAATGGAATACTATTCCCCAGTAAAAAGATGCAACAGATGATGAATCTCAAAATAATTACACTGCATAGAAGAATTTAGAAAAGAGTACATACTGCATGATCCCATTTATATAAAATTTTAGAGGGTACAACTTACTGGATATTGACAGAAAGCAGATTAGAAGTTACCTGGTGATGGAAGAGGACAGCATGGAGAGGTTATAAGGTGGCATAAAGAAACTTAGGGGGTGACAAATGTGAGCATTATTCTGATTGTGGTGATGATATATTCATATATCAAAGCTTATCAAATTGTATATTTTAAATAGTACAGTTTAAAAAAAGAAACCCATCAAACTTCCTTTTGGAAACAGAAAAGATGATTCTTAAATTCCATGGAAAAATAAGCAAGTGAGAATACTCAGAATTCTAAAACAGCATAACAGTGGGACAGAGAGAGAAAGGAAGTGGTGATACACAGTTTTTGAAAAATATATATATTTACTTACTTATTCTTGATACAAGTCCTTTATCAGGTAAATGGGTTTAACATATTTCCCCCAGATTGTGGCTTACTTTTTTTTAATTCTCTTAACAGTTTTCTTTTTTTAATTTTATTTCAAAAGATTAACAGGCTATAAATGTTTTTGCTATGTGGCTTGAGTCAGGGCTACAAACGTACCCATTACCTGAATAGTGTTCACTGAACCTGTTAGGTGGGTTTTTGCTCTCCCCTCCTCCCCCTCCCACCTGCTTGATTTTCAATAACTTTTACTTTCCTCTGTGCACTTGTATGCCCATCAGTTAGTTCCAATTTATTAGGGAGTACATGTAGTCTTTGTTTTTCCATTCTTGAGATACTTTGTTTAGGATAATGGTCTCCAATTCCTTCCAAATTGCTGCAAAAGGCATTAATTCATTCTTTTTTATGGCTGAGTAGTACTCCATGGTATACATACACCACATTTTATTAATCCACTCATGAACTGATGGGCACTTGGGTTGATTCCACATCCTTACAATTTGAATTGTGCTGCAACAAACATTCAAGTGTAGGTGTCTTTTTGATAAAATGACTTCTTTTTCTCTGGGTAGATACCCAGTAGTGGGATTGGTGGATCGAATGGTAGGTCTACTTTTAGTTCTTTGAGAAATCTTCATACTATTTTCCACAGGGGTTGCAGTAACTTGCAGTCCCACCAACAGTACATAAACATTCCTTTTTCTCTGCATTCGCACCAGCATCTATTGTTTTTGGACTTTTCTAACAGAAGTAAGGTGATACCTCATTGTGGTTTTAATTTGCATTTCCCTGATAAATGCAGAATTCTAAAACATTTTTAGAATGTTTAGTGATGTTGAGCATTTTTTCATATGTTTGTTGGCCATTTGTCTATCTACTTTTGAAAAACTTCTGTTCATGTCTTTTGCCCACTTTTTAATGGGTTCTTTGTGGTTTTTTTTTTTTTTTTGCTGATCTATTTGTCAAATTCTACCATACCTACAAAAAAGAACTGGTACCCATACTGCAAAAATTATCAAATAACATTGAGAAGGAATGAAGAAATCTATGAAGCCAGTGTCACCTCGTTACCAAAGCCAGGAAAGGACACAACAAAAAAATAAAACTACAGACCAATTTCCCTTATGAACATAGATGAATATAGATGTGAAAATCCTCAATAAAGTATAAGCAAACCAAATTCAACAATACATCAAAAAAATAATCAACCATTACCAAGTGGGCTTCATCCCAGTGATACAAAGATGGTTCAACATATGTAAATCAATAAACACGATTCACCACATAAACAGAAGCAAAAACAAAGACCATATCATCATCTCAATAGATGCAGAAAAAGCATCTGACAAAATCCAACACCCTTTCATGATAAAAACTCTCAAGAAACTAGGCATAGAAGGAGCACATCTCAAAATTATCAAAGCCACATATGGCAAACCCACAGCCAACATCATACTGAATGGGGAAAAGTTGAAAGCATTCCCCCTAAGAACTGGAACAAGATAAGGATGTCCACTGTCACCACTGCTATTCAACATAGTACTGGAAGCCCTAGCCAAAGCAATCAGGCAAGAGAAAGAAACAAAGGGTATCCAAATTAGGAAAGAGGAGATCAAACTATTGCTGTTTGCTGACAATATAATCTTGTCTCTAGAAAACCCCAAAGACTAGCGGTTTTCTTGGTAGTAAAACTACCAAGAGACTACTGAATTGATAAATAAACTCAGCAAAGTCTCAGGTTACAAAATCAATGTACATAAATCAGTAGTATTTCTATATACCAATAACAGTCAGGCTGAAAGTCAAATCAAAGACTCAACACCATTCACAATAGCTACAAAGAAAATAAAATACCTAAGAATATACGTAACCAAGGAGGTGAAAGATCTCTATAGGGAGAACTATGAAACACTGAGGAAAGAAATTGCAGAGGACACAAATGGAAATCATACTCACAGATTGGTAGAATCAACATTGTTAAAATGTCCATACTACTCAAAGTGATTTACAGATTCAGTGCAATCCCCCATCAAAATACCAATGGAATATTTTTACAGATCTAGTAAAACTAATTCTACACTTCATTTGGAACCAGAAAAGAGGCCAAATAGCTGAAGCAATCCTAAGCAAAAAGAATAAAGCTGGAGGCATCACATTACCAGACTTCAAGCAATACTGCAAAGCTATACTAACCAAAACAGCATGGTATTGGTACAAAAATAGAGACATAGACCAATGGAACAGAATAGAGAACCCAGATATAAAAACATGTACCTACACCCAAATGATCTTTGACAAAGCAGACAATAACTTATACTGGAAACAAGAAACACTATTCAATAAATAGTGCTGGAAAAACTGGATAGCTACATGCAGAAGAATGAAGCAGGACCCCTATCTATCACCACTCACAAAAATTAATTCAAGATGGATAAAAGACTTAGTAAGGCATGAATCCATAAGAATTCTAGAAGAAAATTGAAGAAAAATTCTTCTATTAATAGATATCTATCTTGGCAAATAATTTATGAGTAAAACCCCAATAGCAATTACAGCAACAACAAAAATAAATGGGACTTGATTAAATTAAAAAGTTGCTGCAAGGCTAAGGAAGTAACCAACAGAGCAAACAGACAACCTGCAGAATGGGAGAAAATATTCGCAATCTACACATACGATAAAGAGCTAATTTCCAGAATCTACAAAGATACACAGCTTTAATAACTGGTGTCTCAGTAACATACAATAAAGCTATCCTAATGATAAATGAATCAACAGAGACCAATGATGTAAACTAGAAAGGCCAAAAAAATACATATATATGAAGAATATGACAAAAAGGGCATTTTAATAAGTTGGAAACAGAACAATTGTATTGGGAAGAACTTGCTGACCACCTGAAAAAAACTGTATCTATGCTTCTCAACTTACACCAAAATAAGTAGATGAATCAGTATATGAATTAGTAATTTAAATTGAAAACTGGAATCAAGTACTAGAACAATGAATTTTTTTTTACAATTTGTTTACAAAAGGCTTTTTGAAGTATAAGATATAGTCCAAAAGCCATTTAAGGCAAAACTGACAATTATAACTTCATTAGGAAAGAAAATTCCACATAAAAGAACCATAAACAAAGTTAAACAGAAATGTTAAACTGGGGGTAGGGGTGGTACCTCATATCACAAAAGGCTAATTTTCTTAATATATAAAGAATTCCTACAAATAAGTAAGAAAAAGATCAATAATAACCCAATAGAAAAATGGGCAAAGCATATGCAAATACAGCTCTTGGAAAAGGAAATACACATGGCCCTTTAACCCATGGAAAGATGCTCAGATTCCCAGAGATCCAAGATTTTGTTAGCACTCTGTTCATTAACTGTGACAAACGTACTATATGCATGTAACATGATAATAATAGGGGAAACTGGGTAAGGTATTTGGGAACTCCATACCATAGTCACAACTTTTCTATAAACCTAAAACTATTATGAAATACAGTAATTTTTTAGGTGAGTAAAAGACTTAAATAGACATCTCACAAAAAGAAGATATTCAAATGGCCAATAAGCACTTGAAAAAAATGCTCAACATCATTCTCACCAGGGAATGCAAATTAAAACCACAATGAGATATTATGTCATACCCACTAAACTGATTAAATAAAAAAAGACTGATGATTACCAGATATTGGTGAAGAGGTAAACTGAAACTCTCACCCACTGCCCAGCTCTCTTTGGAGAATTGTTGGGCAGTTTATTTTGTGGTGGCCCATGGAGACAGGATGGACCTCCCTCACAAAATTCGGTTTGGATGTTGAGGCTGGGACAGTATACATGCAGCAAGAGGGCTCGGGAAGATTTATGACTCACATAATGAGGCTTTCTGAGGCGAGCAGGGCAGGCTTCCCAAGCTAGTTCAATCAAGGAGGGAACTGGGAAGGGATAGAGAGCTTGGGGGCTTCAGTGGATGTTTCTGAGAGTGGGGCTTGTGTGAGGGCAGGTGTGTACATGGAAACTTCCTGCTGGCGCCACAAGAGGGAGCACCTGGGCCATCTTATCAGCTTACCCAGAGTGGGACAGAAGAAGAGGGAAGGGGCTCAAAAGCTGTCAGCAGCCAAATATTAAAAAGATAGAATCAGACCCTCTTACACAGTTTCTTATAAAGTTGGGTATTCATCTCCGTTATGGCCCAGCCTATCCTAGGTCTTTACCAATGAGAAAGGAAAACTGGTTTCTACAAAAAGACCTATATGCAGTGTTCAGAGCAGTCTTAATTGTAATAACCAAAAACGTAACAGAAATGGCCATCAAGAGAAAAGTGGATAAACAATTGTGGCATATCCATGCAACAGAATTCCACGCAGCAGTAAGAAGAAACTACAATATGATTGAATCTCAAAAATATTATGCTAACTGGCCGGGTGCAGTGGCTCACGCCTGTAATCCTAGCACTCTGGGAGGC
>CM052446.1:231284-260221 GCA_028533085.1 Varecia variegata | reverse complement strand
TATATGCCTGCACACCTGCCAGAAATGCTTACCTGAATCTAATCAGGACTTCCATCCTAACATGTAGTTTATAGGAATTTGGGGAAACAGAGGAAGAACATGTTAAATGACACTAGAAGAACAAGTTAAAGGACACTAAAAGAAAACAAAGACCCAGAATGAGGGACATCTTCCAAGACAATGATGGGCCAGTTCTCTTCCGAAAGTCAACTGTCATTAAAAAAAATGGGTGGGCAGTTGAGGTATTGCTCCAGAGCAGGGGCTGCCAAAGTTTTTCTGTAAATGGCCATGTATTAAATATTTTAGGCTTTTCTGCAGGCCCTAGGGTTCCTGTTGTAACTACTCAACTCTGCTGCTGTAGCACAAAAGGAGCCACAGACAATATGTAAACAAATGCACATGGCTGTGTTCCAATAAAACTTTACTCATGGAGACTGAAATGTGAATTTCATATAATATTCACATCATAAAATATTATTCTTTTGAGGCTTTTTAGCCCTTTAAAAGTGTAAAATCCATTTTTAGCCCACAGGAAATAGGTGGTAGGGTGAATTTGGCCTGCAAACCCAATTTGGTGGGCACCCACTAGAGCGGGAGAGTAAAAGACCAAGGAGACACCAGCCGAATGTTATCATCAAAACTAATCGGATCCAGTAAGAGGGAAAAAAACAGATGTAAAACATTTGAGATTGACTGGAAAAATCTGAACATGGATTAAATTAAATATTATATTAATACTTAATTTTCCATATAGATATTATAGTTAGCAGGTGCCTGCAGAGGTACTAGTTTGCTATTTACTTTCAAATGGTTCAGAAAACCATGTACACACAGAGAAAAAGCACACATAGCAAAACATCAACCACTGTTGAAGGTAGATAGTAGGTACATTTGTGTTTATTGTACCATTATTTCAACTTTTCTATAGCTTTAAAATATTTCATTAAAAAAATTCCCAAAGAAAAAAGAAAACATATAATCCCTTTTACCAGAGAAAGAAGAGGGGAGGAAGAAGGAGGAAACAAGAGTTTCACCAGTGAATTCTTTCATATTTGTGATTAAGCCAAAAATATCCCATAAAAACTCTTTTAGTTCACAAAAAAATCCAAGGAAAACTATCTAACTTATTTTATGAACCTACCATCTTGATATCAAAACCTGAAAAAGAATACATTCAGAAAGACATAGGTAATCCAACTCATTGATCGATACAGATAGATACAAATGAAATAGAATAAAGCAAACCATATGCATCTGTCAGTTACAATTATCCACCTAGCTTAACCCAGGAGTTTAAGGATGGTTTAATAAGAGCAAATCTATTACACATCACACCAACAGATCCAATAAGGTAAAACACGTCATTAACAGTAAGGCAATGACAAAAAGGCATTAAAAAATGTATCAAAATATAAAATGTCTAGGAGTAACCATAATAAGAAATATATGGTGATACATGACACTTTATTTATTTTTTATTTTTTGAGACAGAATCTCGCTCTATTGCCCGGGCTAGAGTGCCGTGGCGTCAGCCTAGCTCACAGCAACCTCAAACTCCTGGGCTTAAGCAATCCTTCTGCCTCAGCCTCCTGAGTTGCTGGGACTACAAGGTATGGGCCACCATGCCCGGCTAATTTTTTTTTTCTATAAATATTTTTAGCTGTCCAAATCATTTCTTTCTATTTTTAGTAGAGACGGGGTCTTGCTCTTGCTCAGGCTGGTCTCGAACTCCTGACCTCGAGCGATCCTCCCTCCTCGGCCTCCCAGAGTGCTAGAATTACACGGGTGAGCCACCGCGCCTGGCCCAATACATGACACTTTAATCAGAGATTGAAAGGTTTAAATAAGGACAGACCATATTCCTGAACAGAACTGAATACTTCAAGAAAGTTTCAATTATTCCCAAATTAATTTTTCAGATGAAGGTAATACCAATTAAAATATGTATATATTTTGTAATTCATCAAAATGGCTTTCAAAGTTAATTTGGACCACTGCTGTCCTATCAATCCAGCAAAACTAAAAACTGATAATATTCAGTTTTGATCCAAATGTAAGGACAACTGCGTTTCACATACTGTAGGCTGGAGTATGATATTTGAGATTTGTCTAGGGCAACTTAATTTCAAAGTTAAAATGTATATGCTCTGTGACAATGTAATTCTATTTCTAAAAATCTGCTCTACAGAAAAATCCCCACATATTATTAAGGACGTTCATGTATAAGAATAAAAAATTGAAGAAAAATTTAATGTTAATCGATGGTTAATAAATGAGGGCACATCAATGGCCATCAGAAAGAATGAAGTTGCTGTTGCTGTGTGTGTGTGACACAGAAGGATGTCTATGACACATATTTGAGTGAAACAAGCCCACTGTAGAACAAAACAGGTTAAGTTAAACAGCATTTTTGTTAAAAGAAAAAAATGGTATCATACTGGCTAGGACTCCTCCACCAACCCCCAAGCTGGGAGTAGTAGCTGTGGAAAAGTAGGATTCAGCATAGCTACCGTTCAACTTTATAAATTTCTATAGCAAAAACTTTTTTGTTTGAAAAATTTGCAAATATTGCCATTATTTAAACAAAAATATAAAAATTAAATAGAAATTAATCTAATAAAAACCCTAACAATTGTTAAGAAAATTAAGAAAATAATACAAAATGAAACAAGTTGCCTTACAAGGTTTTAAAAAGTATAACAAAGATAACTCACAGAGAAAATAGTACAATATTGGCATGAGAATTAAGAGATTAATAACAGAAGAGATGGCTTTATTTATTTATTTATTTTTTGATACAGGGCCTCGCTCTGTTGCCTGGGCTAGACTACAATGATGCAACCTCCAACTCCCAGGCTCAAGCAATCCTTCTGGCTCAGCCTCTGGAGTAGCTGGGACTACAGGCACTGGCCATCATGCCCAGATAACTTTTTTACTTTTTGTAGAGATGAGGTCTTGTTATTGCCCAGGCTGGTTTCCAAGTCTTGCCCTCAAGCAATCCTCCTACCTCAGCCTCCCAAAGTACTAGGATTACAGGTATGAGCCACTGTACCTAGCCTAAATGGCTTTATAACTGACTCTAGATGTACACATATACACACAATAAGAATGTATCACAAACCAACATTATTCAACCAACTGTGATTGAAAATGATCTGTAAATAAAATTAAGTTGATCCTTATGTGAGTTCCAGAAGGGATCAAGCTAAATGTACAAAATGAAACCATAAAAAACTATTCTAGGGCTAACCATCCAAGGTTTAAATGCTTCAGTGATTGTGCTGTAAAGGTTCATTCCAAGGGTCTGGAATTAGCCTGAGCTGTTTTGCTAAAATTGCTTTAAGGCATGGACCCCTGATTAATGCATGAAACATTATTAATCAGCCTCTTGCTCTGGAACCACAGGTACAATGAGTTTGGGAGCCGTCTGTTCTGGAGCTTGTCAGCACAGTTTACTGATAACAGTGGGATGGAAGAGGTAAGACTCTGAGAGGGCTCTGCTATGGGAGGCTGGTTATGTAGCAGATTATGCCTATGAGATAAGCAAATGTGAAAGTCCAGCCAAGATTCCACTCGGTTCCCTGATGCCTGGGTGTTCCATGAAAGTGTGTCCAGCCACAGCTTTCACAAAGGGAGGATTGGTGGTGCTGCACCTGGCCTCTATAAGCCTGACCTGGGTGGCAGCCTGCGCTGATATTGCTACATGCACCCTTTTCCTATAATGAACTATAGATTTGAAAGCACTGTCATTTGGGCCATGTGAGGTTTTTTTTTTTTTTTATAGCAATGAAAATCTGTTAAACTGCCCCAGTTAATGCAGTGATAAAAAAGGATTTCTACCGAAAAAAATAAAATGAACCCCCCCCCCAAAATGATTGATGGATCTAACTATATAATCTTTTAAAATGTTTACTGTAATACTAAAAAATTGGAAACCAAATGATAAAATGCAGAAAAATATTTACAACAAAGGATAAATATCCTTCAGAGAGAAATTCTTTAGAGAGAAATCTTACAAATTAGTAAAAAATACATTAACACCCCATTAGAAAAATGGGCAAAGGACACAAATAAGCAATTCACCAAAGAAATGTCACAACCAATACACCTTAAATAATTATCACTTACAAGTAATCAAAGAAATGCTAGTTTCAAATGTAAGAAACTATTTTTCAAATGGCAAAATATATTTTTTTAATAGATAGTACTCAATGCTGAATGAACACAATAAAATAAGTAGTAAGATACACTGTTCACAGCATGTACATAAGAATGACCTTCTGAAAAAGCATTTGGCAATTGAGATCCATAAAAATGACTCAATTCTAATGTTGATGAATCTATCTTACAAAAATAAAAAATATGATCCAAGAATTATTTCAAGGTTGTTCAGGGTGGACAAAGTACAAAAATGCTTAAATGTCAGACAATAGAATTGTAACTTGAATTATAGGATGAAATTTAAACCACAAAAACAAAATCTTTGAAAAAATTTAATGATAAAATTTATATAAAGTATGATTATAACCAAAAGAATTTATATATATATACATACAATTTTTAAATGACAAGAAGGAAATACTTCGAAAGGTTAACAAAGGTTTTTTGCAGGTGGTGGAATTCTGGTATGATATGTACTTTTTATTCAACATTTTCAACAATGCATACTACCTTTTATCAAAAGAAAAACATAAACATCACACTTGAATACACTTTTCATGCACACAAAATCTATGTAAGAAATGCATGATAAAATTTATAGAAAGCGTCTCTATTTTCCTTTTTTAAGGTCTGTATCTGACAAATCAGTTAGCCAAGGGGAGAAAATAAAATCATCATGAAAAGAGAAACCAGAATATTACCCTTAACTCCTATCAGAGTTCCCCAAAGTATTTCACTGTTGGGAAATAGGGCTAAGAGACACGAAAGGTTTCATGAGTTTTGCAGGGCTTTGCCTTGAAGGAATCTGTAAGCGTGTTAGTTCACAGACCAGAAGCTGCTTAGCAACAAGGGGGGCATCTCACTGGTCAGGGGCGAATGCAAAGCAATGCCTGTCTCGAGACCTGCAGGCCAGCGCCTGATGCGTGTGAAAGGCAGAGCTCGGCATGGGGTCACAGGTTAAGGACTGATCAAAGAATGCCCACCCAGCAGACACCTGCAGCTAAAACCAAGTAGCCTCACTGCTTCACTCCTGACCACATGCCTCAGTTAATGGGAAACTAGATAAGGAAATATATGGTCTCTGTATTTCTACTTTAGCTTTTCTGCTAATTGGGAATTTTATCTTTAGCTTGTATACTCAGATAGGTCTATTCTTAACTTAGGGCTTAAGAAGTTTATCTTAGAAAAATTTTCTAACCATTTGCTCATGTAGATAGAATTAATCAAGGGGTCCCTAGAAACTTTTGGGGAGCCTTGAGACCTAAACGAATAATCTGTACACATAAATCTGTAACCACTAACAACTAATTGCTGTACCAAGAAATACTGATGTGGGATTTCACTCAGGGCCTCCTAGCTCACGGGAATGCTGGAGGACCCCTGAATCCCCCATCACTTTAAACTACTTTGTCTCTGTCTCTATTATTTCCAAATCTCTTGCAATGATCCTGCCTGGGACCTGTTTTGCTGGGAGAGTAGCTAACTCCCGGCATTTCACAATTGACTATTATTTCTAACTTAACTATAACTTTAAATATGAAAGAAAATAAAAGTATAGAGAAGATGGTCTTCTCTGAAGAAGGCAACTCTTTACTTACCATCTTCTGCTAAGATCTTGGCTGCATCTTTATCATCTTCCCACTTCCCAGTCACGAAGCAATCTTTGATACTGTTCATAACCTTAAGCAGAAAAGTCAGCACTTAGCTGATATGCTCCAATCACTCAACAAAACAACTGCTATTAAGAAATGGTAGTGGGCAACAACTTGCCTTTAAATACTTCTCAAGATACTTTCATGGATATTCTCATTCCAAGTGGACCTATGGGATAACTCTATCTTTGAAGTAGACAGCATAACCATAAAGAAAAAACATGTCATAATATAACAGCAGATAAGGAAAGTACTATTAGTCCACTGACCTCATAAGTAAACAAACAGATATTTACTAATTCAACTAATTTTCAAGCTTTAATAAGGTTTCTAAGGTAATGCAGTGAGACATTATTCTACAAAGCTGGTCTTGCTATTTGTTAATCCAAACCTATCGTGTCTGTTTGAAAGCTTAATTCCTGCAGAATGGGAAAAGATATTTGCAAATCATGTATCTGATAAGGAACTATTATGTAGACGATATAAATAATTCATAATACTAAATAACCCAATTTAAAAAATGGGCAAATGATAAGAAAATATTTCTTCAAAGAGTAAATAAATGGTCAAGAAGCCATTTGAGGTCATGGATTTAAATACAGTTGATGTGCTTCATTCTACTGCACCCGTTATCCTTACTGGTGCTCATACTGATCCCATCTGTGGTCCGTGGGAATCTCTTCATGTTGGCCATTTGAAGTCATACATATAATACATGTAAATATACATAAACATCCATATACAAATATAAATGCCCACACAAATACAAATGGCCAATAAGCACATGAAAAGATGTTCAACATCATTAGCTATAAGGGAAATGCAAATCAATACCACAATGAGATAGCACGTCATACTCCCTAGGATGGCTATAATCAAAAAGACAGAATGACAAGTGTTGGTGAAGACCTGGATAAACTAGAACCCACATACACTGCTGGTGGGAAAAGAGAAATGAGAGTGTACATGAGAAAAGAAAACTTTAACTGTTTTCAGTAATCATATTACCCTGATACTGTTTTGTGCATAATATGGGATAAAGCAAATGGAGTAATTATGTGATTTTCTAATTTCATCATCTTCAGATTCAACCAGAGAATAATTCTCCAGTGGAAAAATGGACACAGATGTAAGATGTAGTCCTGAATGTGAGTTGAAAATGTCTGTATGAATTCTCCTAGTTCTGGTCACTGAGAAGGCCTAGAAACAATGACCAACTCATGGCAGTAAGCATTCCTGTGCCTAGAGAGTGAGGTTGAAATACCATTTTCTCTAAAAAAAAAAAAAAAAAAAAAAAAAGAGGATTTCTTATGGCTGATTCCAAGTCTGGTATCAAAAATGCACAAGATGATATGGATATCTTATCACACCATAAAGCAAAGAATCGATCAAGGATGAGGATGACTAGGATCATGTCAAAAGAACTCAGGAGCCAACATGAAGAGCCTCCCACAGGCCACGGATGGGATCAACATGAGCATCAGTAAGGATAACAGGCAAAGTAGAATGAAGCACATCAACTATACTTAAATGCATGACTTCATAATGATACTTTAAAAAAGAAAAAAAAGAAAAAAAGAGTCATCTTTGGAGAATCATTTCAAAAACTGATTTTTAAAAAAAATCAAGGATTTACCCTTACCCTGCTTATATGGAACTGGGTAACTAAATAGTAGATATGGGCAAGTTTCTCTTTATAGAAGTATTCTGGCTAAAAACAGAAGTGATCAAATAGAACATCACTAGTCTTAAGAAATTAATAAGGTTCTAGGCCTTGAGCAGCAACAGTTGCTAACATCATGAAGAGACAACTAGACTTTATGTGCCTCTTAATGATAAAACACCGTCAACTATGAAACAGTGTTGCCAAAAATAAAAATCAAACCTAAATCTTATCAAACTTCTAGATGTTTTGACCATAGGGTAACTATAACCATGAGGCTATTTAAATTAACCCTAATTAAATTAATTTAAATTAAATCAAGATTAGAGTTTAAATCAAATTAAAAGTTTGATCAGCCTCACTACCCACATTTAAAGTGATCAATAGCCACAAGTAGCCACAGTTCAGATATTTACATCATCACAGAAACTTTTGTTAGTATTGCTACGCACCAATTTATAGGAAATACAGAGGAAAGAGCCTGATAAACTGCACACAGGGATGTAATACGATACAGAAAATCAAGAATATGAGAAACTCTACCCATCAAATATTTAATATCTTAAAGAAATAATATCTAACTTAAAAGAAATGGGGAGGGAGGGGGAAGACTAAATTAAGAAATTTAAAACGCAGAGTGAAAAACAATAAAAACCAGGTAAAAGTAAACTATGGTATTCAGTGATACAAACATCCAATAAGAAAATTACGAAGAAAGGAAAGGATTACCCTAAGCATCTGAATCATGGTTCCTCCCATAGGGAGGAAGAAGACACAGCTGGGGTGGTCACACACAGTGCTGCTGGGTGGCAGCAATGCTTGATTTCTTGGCCAGAGTGGTGGTTACATGAGTATTCACCTTCTAGCAATTCATTGAGTTAATTATTTTTATGTGGTCTTCCATTTCTGTATTAAATCTCACCATAAAAAAAAAACCAGCCAGGCACAGCAGCTCATGCCTATAATCCCAGCTCCTCAGGAGACTGAGGTGGGAGGATCGCTTTAGCCTAGTTCAAGACCAGCCTGGGCAACATAGCAAGATCCCATCTCTAAAAGAAAAATTAGCCAGGCATCACAGTGTGCACCTGCAGTCCCAGCTACTCAGGAGGCTGAGGCAGGAGCATCATTTAAGCCCAGAAGTCTTGAGGTTGCAGTGAGCTACAATGACACCACTGCACTCTACCCAGGGTGACAGAGTGAGACTCTGCCAAAAAAAAAAAAAAAGAAAAGAAGATAGAGGGAGGAAAATGTCTAAGATGGGATTAGGCCTTGGCAAGTTTGAGAAGTAAATGAATTCCCGCGTGACTAGAGAATGGTGAGCTGGGGGAAGAATATTTATAGGTATCATAGCTTTTATGGGTTACAAATAGTAGAAACTATAAATGTTAATTAGGGACACAAAACATTTCACATGTATAAAAACTTATGTGTGATGCTTCAAAACAAAGACTAACATTACTATTCACACTAAAAACTGAACATATTCCTTTCCTCCATAACACATGTACACGGTCTAACTAAAATCACAACATGTTACGGCTTAGGATACATGAAATATCCACTGCAGTATCTGTGAAAATGACCTGTTATCTTATAAAAATAAGACGCCAACAACTGGTAAGCAATGTTGAAATCAGATAATCTTTTAGAACAATTCCTCAATTCTCTTGTAAGTCAAACATACTACTCAGCCTTACCTCCTCTAAATCCCAATCATGAGGCGCCTCCACAAGAAACCTGGAGCAGTCCAAAGAGTCAGCCTTGTGCTTACACTCTCCCTCAGGCTGGCTGACACGAAACAACCCTCCAAGCTCTTCTTGGGTATCACCCTCTTCTTCATTATCCTCTGTCACTAAATAGACCACCATGATAGAAAAGTGAGAACAAAATTACAGCCCTAGAGGACTTACCATCTTCAACCACTTAAGCCACATGTCTTAGAACTCAGGGGACTAAGCTTGTGGTAGGTATGGTGATAGCCCCAAGTGAGTCAGCTACAGAGAGAGCAGCTTAGCCACAGGGGAAGAAAGGCCAGGAAACTACTGCTCAACATGTATGGAAGACTCCTGATCTCCTGCAAAGCAGCAGCCAAGAGTTCACTGAGGAGTGAGAATATTGGGTGTTGGAGGAGGGAAGGGACATTTAAAAGCAGAGGTTTAAATTACTACGGAAGAGTTGTGAGTCTCTGATCACTAAGAGTACTTAGGTAAAACCTGAATGAAAATCAGTACCCAACAACCCTCCAATTCGATGCTTCTCACCCAAATGTCTAATCATATTGGTAACTGGGCAGCATAATATACAGCTCACCACTTTAAATTTATTTTTGCATTATTTTTTCCAAAAACAACCTATCGACAAGTTTAATAAAACATAAAACCAGAGGACAAGGGCAAAAGGGAGAATGAATGCATTACACAAGGTTCTCATTCTCAGCAAGGAGAAAAAGATTTTTTACAGGCAAAAATATTTTCCTGACAATAAATTCTACAAAAATTTCTCATGAAGGACTTTTAAACAGCAGGTACAATGTGACATAATGGACAGTATTCACATCAAAAAATTTATAGTAAACCAGTAAATCTACTTCAAACGGTCAATTTGCAGTCCTCATGACCTTATGAGTAAGACCATCTGCCAAACGTAAGCCAGGCACAGTGGCTCACTCCGGTAATCTCAGCACTTTGGGAGGCTGAGGCGGGAGGATCACTTGAGCCTAGAGGTGGAGGTTGCGGTGAGCTGTGATTGTGCCACCACACTTCAGCCTGAGTGACAAAGTGAGACCCTGTCTCAAAGAAAAAAAAACAAAACAAAAGAAAGTCTGCCAAATATAAGATGTGACAGTGTGACGGCCAGGAATTATGGATGACAAAAGTACCAGCGCAATCCTCCACCCAACTCCCTCATCGCCTTTTCAGAAAATAATCTAAGAAACTCAAACACTTCTAGCTCTGAACCAGAGTTCTTTACCCGTCCCATAAATGAGCTTTCGGAGGTTTGGAGTTGCCTGTTGTTGCCTCAGAAAGGCCTCAGCTGCCTTTCTGGAAAGGTCTTCCTTCCACTTGAGGGCACCTGAAATGACAATGCCAGCTTCCAGTTAAGTCTGTTTACTTGTCCCCCCCTGCTTCAAAATAGTCATAATGCAACGTTTGAACAGTTAACAAATCTCCAAAACAGCAGACCCCCAAATGTAGACATTCCACTTACAGCAACATTTTGAGTTCCGAGTTTAGAGTAGCAGCCAATCAAATTTAAGCATACCTAAAGTTTCTGTGGAATAGTTATTTTCTTCCTTGTAATCCTCTTCCTCTTTGAGTAAATCTTCTATATCACTGGTCTCATCAATTAAGTTCTCTGACCCCAGTTTCTGACCACTGCCCACCTGAGAAGGTTTTGGACGCTTTTTCCTAATAACATCTTCATTTTCTGAGTCCTCTTCCTCTGAACTGAGCGAGGAGCTTCCTTCAGATTCATCTTCAGATGCAAACGCCTCTTCAGCTGTGCAGTGACCAGAATCGGAAGTGGGGAGAGCTGCTTTTTCCAACGGCAAAGACTTCTCCAGATTCACATGGTCACCCCAGTGACTAGTGGGCCAGAGTCCTGTTTCACCACTTTCTTTAACAGCCTTCGACTCTAAAATGCCACTCTCTCCTTCTGCAGTGGCCTCCTCTTCTTCACTGCTTTCTTCGGCTTCCTCCACTCCCCCTTCTTCCCCGGAGCTTCTCTCAAGGTCATCGTCGCTATCTGCAAATGCTGGCAAATCCACCTCACTGTCTTCTTCCAGCTCTTCAAGTTTCTGCCGCTTGACACCCTTAACTGTCATGTACTTATTATACTTATCAGTCATTTCAGCATCTTCCTCCTCTTCTGTTTTGTCATCGCTAGAGTCATTTTCCAACCTGTCACCTTCAGATATTTCATCATCATCTCCAGACTCATCATCTTCATCTCCAAAAACGGCTTTCCGACGCACTCGACCAGTTTTCAAATCCATTTGCTTTTCCTCTTTTGGCATCCACAGCCTGTGTTACCAAGCAAAATAATTCAATTTATACAACAATCAGCTAATGTAGAAATGGCAATATAGTCAATAAAAATACAAAGAAATAAAAATGTCAAGGAATGGTTTAAGATGGCATAGCATAGAAAAAAACGATTTGATAAACATTGCAACACTTAATAAGCAAACTCATGCTAAGTTCCCTAACAACATACTTCAAAAGAGCTTACAGAGAATAAAGGAATCACTTTTCTAAATCCAATTTTAGAAAAAAATTGCTCAGAAGGGAAGTTAGTGTTTAGTAGATCTTTTGGAAGGCTGATTAATTTCCAAGCTGGAAACACATGATGCTTAAGAGAAATTGGTTGACTCCAGGCCCAAAGCAAAGAGAGGACAAAGTAAGCCCAGATCACCCTGTTGTGTTAGAAAGTAAGAAGAGCGCAAAGACTAATGGGGATGTGCTGAAAGGACACACGAGACAGGCTAAGGGCTCCCACAGCTAAATCTGGGACAATGTAGGTATCAGAAAAAATAATGACACGCAGAATGAAACAAAAGTCCATCAATCAACAGTGATACTGAAATAAAAGAGGAAGTGAAGCGAAAGATCTTGCTGGCTGGGCACAGTGACTCACGCCTGTAATCCTAGCACTCTGGGAGGCCAAGGCAGGAGGATCACTTGAGCTCAGGAGTTCAAGATCAGCCTGAGCAAGAATGAGACCCTGTCTCTACTAAAAATAGAAAAATTAGGCAGGCATGGTGACGCATGCCTGTAGTCCCAGCTACTTGGGAGGCTGAGGCAGGAGGATTGCTTGAGCCCAGGAGTTTGAAGCTACAGTGAGCTATGATGATTCCACTGCACCCTAGACTGGGCAACACAGTGAGACCCTGTCTCAAAAAAAAAAAAAAAAAAGATGCTAAAACCACAGGTCGAAATAAAAACTTAATGTAGCACTATGTATAAAATTACAAAAACATCAATTAGCAAAAACTAAAAATTGCGCCATAAGGGAATGGATAAGTTAGGATATACCAATAATAACAAAAGGATGATTATATAAACACTGTATAGAAAAAGGAAATGCTAAGGATGAAAAAATTTGTCAGATACCATAACTGTAACTATGTTAAAGAGTATCCATATGGACAAAAATGACTAGAAAAATATACAAAAATGAAGACAGCTAATAATAACATGGATTATAATCATGATCTTTTAGTAAATACTTCTTGTCTGTAAGGCATCATGCTAAGTAGTTTATGCACATTATAACAAATTACATGCTAGATAATCTCAACCATCTTCAGATTGATTTTTACTGAGAGTCATAAACCAATTACAACAAAACCAATGTTTCGCATCCGTTATGTATAATTCCAACCCAGACTAAAAAATAATTCACATATGCCATGCATCAGTGGAAATTTATCCACAGGAGATACTATAATATAATAAGTAAAACTTTCAGAGACAAGATATGTGGATTCTGGACAGCCACCTAAATAAGCTCTAGTATTAATATTTTGGCCACTTTTCAAAAGAAAGCCAGTGGCCTCAGGTCTCATAAGAAACAAAAAGCAACCTATGGAAAATATTTTGTGGTATTTGAGGAATATTTTGGGTCTGTTAAAAACTGAATCTTTTATTTCGAAAAAATATTCTCATGTAATGTCACGCAAGTGAAAGACCCTCAGAAACACATGTATATGCAAAGCAAAACAATCTATAGTGAATCCCACCAAGATGTGTTATGATGGCAGAGTTATGGGAGATATAATCTTCTATAATATAATATCTTTTATTAAAAACGGAAGAAAAGCAGACTTACCCTTGGTTATCTATATCCCCTGATGCCAGTGGTTTGGAATCAGAAAAAAGTGTCACTCTACTTGAAGCCATCTTGGCATCAATGGTGGAGTGGGTGGAGATGAGACTCTGGACCAGCTCATGAGTGGGCCCTGCTTCGTCCTGCCAAGGCAACCAAGAAAGGGAAAGTAAGGAACACACAAGCACTCTGGAGAAACACATGGGTTTCAATGCTTCTCAAAATTATCCTAAACACAGTTCCTGAGAACCCTTGTTAATGTCTCATAAAGAAGAGAAGAAAATTGTTACTACAAAGCTTGAAATTGATCTCCTTCTTCATTAAACTTTTACAAAGTGCATGGAGCATGTAACCACATAACCTAAATACTAACCTAAAAAACCGTAGGTCCCAATGCTACAGAAATGCTAGCTTTTCTAGCATTTTAAAATATCATTTTAACCCAATAAAATCCCATTTCAGAATTAAGAAATAAAAATATGGAGTTCATTTTAAAAAGCAGAATGAGGAGACCATTCTGAATAGAAAAGCAGAATGAGAAAAAGAGAAAAGACCAACAAGAGCTGGAAAACACCAATTTTGTATAAAGAGAAACAGGCCACACAGATGCCACAGTGCCCACACCCCAGCACTGGATCAGAGAGGCATGGAGGACTAGACTCTGACTTTCTGCTACAATGGTACAGAAGTATCATTATACAAAGAAGTACTCTGGGAGTCCACTTGCTCAAGACTTCTTGGGTGTGGCTCCAGGTAAAAAAATTAAAAAAGGAAAAAAAAAAAAAGAAGTACTCTGGTACAATGAAGTGTTCACTATATTCTGTATATTTTTGATATGCATATGGGCTTTTATAAATATAAATAAAGAGGAAACTGCAATAAATAAAGGCTGAATACGCTACTTTCTGTAATAAAAACTAGGTTAGAAAACAATGATGAGAATTCAGAGCAAAGACTCCTATCTCACCGATGCCTGAAAACCATGGCTGCCACCAAGGTCAACATAGACAGCATCTTTGTCATACAGCACACCACCAACTCCAGAGAGAGGTGCATAAACTAGCTTCTCTTTCTCATTTAAACAGCGCTTCTTTTGTTGTTCAGGAAGAGCACAGGGATCTGGGAGGAAACTGACATCACTCACAGCAAAATCTCCTACACCTGAAAGACAGAACCCAGGAAGCCAGCTTCAGCTGACAAGAAGGCAACAAGTATCAACTGTCGGTAAAAATGCCCCTATAGGTCAAAGGCTTAAGCCATGGCGCTAAAAAAGGGCATCCTGCAACACTGGAACTGTGCCTCTCTAGCTAGATGACACCAGGGTCAGAGAAGAGGAGATTCAGTCCACTCAACACCTCTGCAGGTTGACACATGGCTGGGTTACTTTTATAACCGCCAGCAAGGCAGCTTCAGCTCTCCCTTGCTTGGTCATTTTTCAGTTTTCCTAAGAAATTATTAAAAGACATACATAATCTAAACATTTGTACCCCCGTAATATGCTGAAATAAAAAAGAAAAAAAAAGCCACCCCAACAATTCTACATATATTTCTAGTATGTTTTACAACAAGAGAATACCTGGCATATGAATTTGGCTTTTATTTTTCAAGTGTGCTCCTCTTAAATAACCATAAAGAGACACCTTTCGGTCACATTTGATGTTTGTTCGGATATCCTCTGGGTTTGTCAAATCTTCCATCCTAGAAAAATCATATGGCAGAAATGAATGTCAGAAGTTCCTATACCTCCCTTCGTATATTAATGACTCATCATGTCCTATTCCTGTTCATTAAGCACGTTGTTTAGAAAACTAGAACACAGAAAAATAAGGAAGCACAGTTCACCTTCCACCAGAGGCAGAAGAGCAAATACACAGTTGTGTCTCATTCCGTAAGACACCAGAAAGGGAAATGATGGCCACTTGGGGTCAGGAAAGGGTGAAGAACAGATTCAGACAATCCCTTTATAGAAAAGGATCAGCATGTGACCTGGGGTGTTTAGTGTGGCTTGGATTCCAGCAGGTAGAGGAAGAGTACTCCAAGCTAAGAAAACCACTTAAGGAAAAGCACTAAGGAAGGAAAGTCAAGGCACATTTGCATGACTCGCATGCACAAAGACAGTGTCACTGAAAGCTAAGGTTGAAAGTAGGACAGGGACATATCCTATAATCTTAAATGCTTCAAAATCCTCCCATTTTCCTAAATATCACGTAAGTGATTTACTCCCAAGGCACAGCACCTTTAAGTGATGATATAAGTAGACATTTTCCATCACCTATACTTCTCCCCGCACTGTTCAAATAGGCCCAAAAGAAGTGCTATCACTGTTCTTTTTCTAACTGTTTTAGCTTTGACGTATATAGGCCAGGAAGAAAAGTTTACATCCATTTTTTACCTGTCTGCCAGAATATAAGGGTGAGAAGTTTGCCATGTGAGAGGCCTAAACTTCATAACTGTAATAAAACGACCCAGATTGTGAATTTCTTGGTTTTGATATTCTCCATGTACCATTCCAGAAAGGTAGAATAGCTTGGCACCCTAAACATTAAAAGAAAATTAAAAATTAAATTTCAATGAAATTCTTGTTAATACTGAACCAAAATAAAGGTCCTAAATAACAAGCAATCCTAAGAAGGGAGACTTCTAGCAAAGCCACTGTCCAGATGCTTCTGGATCCCTGCTGGCTTCTTTTAGGACTTATGTTAGGGTCTCAGAGGGGCAGAATGCTCTCCAGCTGAGCAGTGGCATCAGCCTGTGTATAACGCTGGGAGGTAAGTGAGGCTTCTGAGCACAGCAAACATTCTGTGAGTACAGAAGGTTGGGAAGAGTAGCAATGCCTAATCCTATAACTCGGAGAAAATTCTGACATACTCTATTAAATAACACCCCAACAATAGAGCCAACACTGCCTGGTACAGGGGGACTATGAGGACTGTGAATAGATACATAAAGGAAACTCAGGGGGTGAATCATACAGAGATGTTTATTAATGTCTCTTCATTCTATTTTAAAAGGATTATAGTGTTAGTATCCAATAATTATTTCTCTTCCTACCGGGTAGACTTCTGTCCAGAACCTGTGTTTTAATCGTTTCTTTGTCTTCTTCAGTTGCTTATTATGCTTGAAGGAGTCTAGGTGGGTGAGAACTCCCATAATTTTAGGAAAGCCATGAACTTGACAGATGTTTAGAAACTCAAATGTTTCCATTTCAAACCCAAAGCTGGCATCTATAAGCATCAGCACCTAAAAACAGAACACAAAATGTATCAAGGAAGCTACCAAAATAAAAAATCTAGACCAGGGGTAAGCAAATGGGGCCAAATCCAACCCATTACTTGCTTTTGTAACTAAAGTTTTATTGGAATACAGCCATATTAATTCACTTACATATTATCTGTGGCTGCTTGTGCACTACAAATGCAAAGGTAAGTAGCTGCAACAGAAACTATATGACATACAAAGCCTAACATACTATCTGGCCCTTGACAAAAAACGTTTGCCAACTCTTGCTCCAGAGTCTAAACCAAATGACTACCTAGGCATCACCCCAACAGAGAAACCACCACCCTTGACTTGCTCTAAAAAGCAACCATAAGATAATGCCCACAAGGATATAAACTTCCATTTCAAGAATATGACTGTATGAGAAAAAACTCAGCAAAAGCTGTGGCTAATTTGGCTGCTACTTAAGAATTCCAACTTCAAGAAATGAAGTTTTTTGTAAGGTCTTTTTAGACCAATAACAAATTTCAAACAAGGAAACCAAATAATAGGTCTCTGACATCCAAAAAATGTGAAGTGATAATGAAAAATACTAAAAAGTACAGAAAACCAATCTTTTGTTTCAATCTTCCTAAAAAAAAACTCAAAACTGTTTTTTACTGTGAATATAATGGAAAAGCTCTATCTTACATGTTAATATGTATAATTCAATTGCTCAGATAATTTTTTTAAAGGCCACCAGTTTAGAACTGAGTCAAAAAATAGTAAAGTTATGGTGCCTGGTAATCTACAAGAAAATACAAGCAGATTGGATCAATTTTTAAAATTTAAGACCCTTCAAATATGCAAAATAATTTCAGAATTGACAGCTGGAGATTTCTAGCTTAGATATTAAAGACATCTCTGTTCTCATCTTTCTCTAGCTAACCAAAATAACAAAAAAATAGAAACAGAAACATCCATGTTTAACTAAACTAGGGAATATCCACATCCTAAACCACAGAATACATGCAGGTAAGCAACTGAGTGCTGTGAGAAATCGCACCTGCTGCTGCAGACTGAGCCAGCAAGCAGAATTCTTCAGTGACGCTGGAACAAATCAAGGGTCAGGTAGACTATCCTGACACCCTATTTAACCCTGTAGAATCCCAAGGGGCAAGCAATTGGCTGTAGGATCAGGAAGAAAAGGTAGCAAACAGTCCCTCAGTTGGCAATCTTTGTCAACTAAATCTGTATTACTCCCCCAATGCACTCACATGCACAACACACTCAAAGCCATGTACTAAGTTCTCCTTTGTCATGATTTAGGAAGCTTTATGACAATCCGTAGCAGAGCAGTCAGCATAAGCCAGGTTAAGTTACAGTGTAGCCATGCCATGGAACACTGTATTAAAAAGAAAAAGGTTGAGCTATAGTACTTACTGGTTATATATCTCCAAGATACATTACATTAAAAAAGCAAAGCATAGGCCAGGCGTGGTGGCTCACGCCTGTAATCCTAGCACTTGGGAGGCCGAGGCAGGCGGATTGTTTGAGCTCAGGAGTTCGAGACCAGCCTGAGCAAGAACGAGACCCCGTCTCTACTAAAAATAGAAAGAAATTATATGGACAGCTAAAAATATATATAGAAAAATTAGCCGGGCATGGTGGCGCATGCCTGTAGTCCCAGCTACTCAGGAGGCTGAGGCAGGAGGATCACTTAAGCCCAGGAGTTTGAGGTTGCTGTGAGCTAGGCTGATGCCACGGCACTCTAGCCAGGGCAACAAGGTGAGACTCTGCCTCAAAAAAAAAAAAAAAGCAAGGCATAGAACACTGTGCATAATAAATTACACTTTCTGTTTTTAAAGCTTTGCACGTGTTTCTGCATATGTGAACAGAACTGAGACACCAAGGATCAGAACAAGGAAAGAGAAAACATACATACTGTGTACTCCACAGTATAATTTGAATTATTTTACCAAATGTGTGTGCTCCCTTCTAAAATCTTAAAAAGATTTAGACAAAAGACATCTTTATTAATATGTATGCTTTTTAAATTAGAAACTTGCTATATTTTACGTACAAGAGAAACTAATGACTTCTACGCTGAACTATTTCAAGCATTTCAAATACGCAAGATTTAGTAAGTTAACTACTTTGTGGTAACAATAATACTTATTTTTACTAATGGTAACATTACCTGTTCAAAATTTGAACAGTGTTTAGTTTTATGACATTAAAATGGCACAGCTTTAAAATCTATATTACTTTTTATTTTATATTTTAGGACCCTTCCTGGGCCAAAGGATAAAATCTGTAGCTCTTTGTCACCAAACAGCTCTCCAGAAAAAGCTGAATCAAAAAAAAAAAAACAAGGTACCCATCACCCACACTTCAATGGGGTCAATATGGCTTAATTTTTTTGGTTTTATTTTACTTTACTTTTGCTAATTTAAAAGATAGTTAATGGAATATCAAAAATAATGAACGCTACCATTTCCGTAAACACAATTGAGGCTGCACGTTTTCCATATGTTGAGTACTGTCTAGATTTTCTACTGATACAATTTCTTCAGGATAATCTATGTACATACTTTATCATAATCATTAAGAATGGAGGTTCTGACACTGTCAGGAGCAGGGTCCCATACTCAGACAAATTAATTGCTGGGAGCCTCAATCTCATCATATGCAAACTGCAGATAATACCTATTTACCTCATAGGTGTATTGGGGGTTACATAAGCTAAATTTGTAGAAAGCAGCACAGTGCCAAGAAAGGTCCAAGAAATGGTATTTACTATTTATACATATGTATGTATAAGTTAGTGAGCTCTTAATTAGCTATGTTCATTAAAAGTTTTCTCCACCCTGTGGTTTGCTTTTAGATTTTAGAATACATTTCATTGTGCACATTCCATTTTTATTAAGATAACAATAATTATCAATTCAATCACATTTATTATATCCCTGATGATACTCACCATTCCTTTAATAATCGTAAAATTCTCTTCCCTTCAACACAAGATAAATAACCTATCACACTGCTTGCTATTAGTCTCCGCCAGGATCCCAGGCTGCCCCTGCTGACTTACCAGATCTGCTACTTTAGCCAGATCAATCATCATGTTAATGTCACACCCACATTCAATAATGGTGAGTCTGCGCTTTTTACCTATAAGTGAAAAGATGAAAATTTTATTTTAAAAAATCCTGAAAAAAACTCTACCCATTAACTCTATTTATCATTTTTTAAATTGCATCCAATAAAACACCATATATTTTTACAGGAGTGTGCCAGAAGTTCATTTTTGTAGCAGAAAATTGGTAAAATAAATTCCATCTTGCTCTCTTGCTATGTTCTTTTTAAGTTCAAAATAATATAAAAAGTCTACACAAATGAATACGTGCTCAAACAGGGAAAATTCTGACTGGGCAGTCTTCACGATGACGGTTGTTGGTCAGCTGCAGGCCAATGCTTTTATCTCTTATCAAATTTTCCCATACTCTCACTACAGCTAAAAACATCATCAAACCTAATGCAACAGAATATTCATGGAACAATAACTATTTCTAAATTATGGTTAAAAGAAAATAAATGGTCAAGAAAATAAGGATACTCAAAAGATAAAGCAAAGCTTTAATTCCACTACATTATCGCCATTAATAGGATTTCAGATTCTACCACTGCCATTTTGGGAATGTTTCATCCTCCCTCAAGCTTAGAAAGATCATTATCTCCCAAAGCAGACAAATTCTCACAGGAAAAAGAGAAAAAACTCTGTCTCATTTCCATAAGAATGTGGCTTCGTGAGGGCAAGCAGGTACACCTGGCACACAAGAGATACTTACAGTCTGTTAAACGAATGTGCTCATGGTGACCAGGCCTGCTGAGCCTTTCCAAGGCACACACTTGGCAAAAGTCATACAGCAGTCAAAATACGGTATACATCTACATCAGTATCTCTAGGAACCTATCCTTTTCTGAAGCTACAGCCAACTTAGTAAAAACCCAAGAGAGGTAACATGACATGACAATATTACTTTAACATTTTCCACTCAAGAAAAAAACAAAGACACGCACGTCCCTCAGACAACACCACCTACCACCCCAGCTCTGTGGCAGCACCCCTTACCTGACACAATTGTCACGGGGCCTCTGATCTCAGTCAACTTCTGCCTAGTAAAGTTCCGAATGAGACACTGTATCAAGGTGCTCTTTCCAACTTTTGGAGGCCCCATCACCACCACCACTATTGGTGGGGGCTCAAGAGGAGTACGATCAACCACTGGAATATGATGCTTTTTTGTCTTCAGATCCTGAGTCCTATTTGTAAAAAAGAATTTAAAAAAGCAAACTCACTTTCAATTATAAGAGAATAAAAGGTATCAACCTTATAAGTACTGATATTATAGAGTAGAACAGACAATATACGAGTACAATTACTTGTTAATTGTTAACTTCTGGCCCCAAGTGAAATAACGGGTCTTCAGTCAAGATATAACAAGATGACTTCAATAGTATAGAGGGTTAAAAATTAATCATATGCTCCTTAAATCTAATTGTTTTGTGAATTGATTTTAAAAGTCTAAAAGAAAACCAAAGGCAAACACTGAGGCAGAGATTTTGCAGTTAAATTTGACTCTCCTACTTACTGGTAAGATGACTGGGGGTACCTTGCTCTCTGAGCCTCAGTTTTCTTATCCATAACATGAGGACAAGAATAATTCCTACTCTCAAAAGGCTGCTGAAAGAATTTAATTCAATAATATTTAAAGTACACTGCTGGGCATATGGCAAAGACTCACTAAATAAAGCTATTTTAGTATTAAATATTACAATTTTACTATTTGACATTACAACTATATAAAACATATCCAGAAAACAAAAAGAGCACATTTATCACCATAGAAATTGTTTAAAGTTTAGGAACAAACAAATTCTATAAATCAAATTCTATAAATCCTTTTCTCTTGGGCAAAAAGCACCAATCAGTGTGCAGATGCTGGAGGCAAAGCAGCTCCTATGGGGATGGTGTCTCAGGTTTTAGTGAAAGCCATTCCGCAGGGATCTCTACATCCTTTGTAGCTGGACTAGATTCATAAATCCACACTGTCATCTGTGAGAGGCTCCTACCACTTAAAAAAGAATAAATATAAGAATCACCAAATACCTGTGAAAGGATCGAGCCATCCGCACAGCAGACTGAACCGCAAAAGCTTTGGGGTTTCTCTTCCGAGCATCATCTTCATCTCCAAGTTGGAGATCCTGCAGGTGCCGTTTCCTTTTCTTCTCAGCTTTGGGCCCACTGTTTTTCTTTCTGTGTTTCTTTTGGTCCTTAGTTTCCATAGTGGCTTTTTACCAATTCACAAATAACTCTAACCTAAAGGAATGGGGTAGGGGTGAAAGTGGGGGAAGCATTTCACAATCTGGGCAACACCCAGGGAAAAACAGTAAGATTTCATTTCTTTATGAAGAGATGATATATTAAATATTTGCTCACCCAACAGGAGTAGAAACTGCTTAATCAGCCCCAATTTCACTTTTCTCTGTTATTCTATAAATTAGATGAGTTACCTCTGCTAAATTTACTCTTTATTGTTGTTACTTTTTAACTCATCTTAAGTGTCAGCATCACAGAGTGTCCATTTCTGCGAGGATAAAATATTCTATATCTGTACTTTTTTTTTTTTTGAGACAGAGTCTTGCTCTGTGGCCCCAGCTAGAGTGCAGTGGCATCATCATGGCTCACTGCAACCTCAAACTCCTGAGCTCAAGTGATCCTCCTGCCTCAGCCTCCCAAGTGGCCGGGACCATAGTCACGTGCCACCATGATTGGCCTTGTACTTTTCCATACAGTAACCATTAACCACATGCAGCTACTGAGAACTTAAAATATATTTGGGAAAACTGAAAAAAAAATTAATTTTAATTAATTTAATTCTAAATTTAAATAGCCACATGTAGCTACCACACTGGACACCTCCAGCCTAGATGTCAATTGGACTAACAAGGTAACTCATCTAATTTATAGCATAACAAAGAGAAGTGGAATTGGGGCTGATTAAGCAGTTTCTACTCCTGTTGGTTGAACTAATATTTAATATAGCATCTCTTCATAAAAAATAAATGAAATTTATGGTTTTCCCTGGTTAAGTTACTTTTTAATTCATTTTAAGTGGTTTCTTAACTTAAAACTTAAATTTCAATAAAAAATTTAAAACATTTTAGGCCGGGTGTGGCTGTGCATGGCTGTAGTCCTAGTTACTCCAGGATGAGGCAAGAAGATATCTTAAACCCAGGAGTTCAAGGCCACCGTGAGCTATGATGACACCACTGAACTGCAGCTAGAGCAAGACTCTGTCTCAAAAAAAAAAAAAAAAAGAAAACATTTTAATGACCCCCCCAACATAAGAACAATATCACTTTCAGTACCTGTTGACTCCATAAAATTCCTAAATTACAACGGTCATTTACATACATTTGAAAAACAGTAATACTGTGTGAGATATGATTGGTTCTGGGTGATGCCTGGAGACCGCATGAATTTGGAAAGACCCTTCCAGTGATTCTGAACTTCCCAGGAATCCAGGCCCCATAAATTGGGAACCACTGGATTAGTGAGTTTTTATGGAAATCAGGCTGCATGCAATCTGATGACACGGTTTAAAAGGGGGGAGGGGGAGATGTCACTTCATTCAACTAAGGTAATGAATTTATTCCAGTTTAATAAACGTGTCTGCCTAGGATGTGTTAGGCACCGGGCTAGGAGATGGATACAGCCATGATCTGGTAAGTGGAGGAAATCCCAATGAGTATCTTCCAAAACATGAGGTTAGGGCCCCGTCGGAAGATTGCACAGAGTGCTACTGGAGCACAGAAGTCATTCAGGGACTTCCCAAAAACGCACACACCAGCGGAAATAAAAAGTCGTTATATATCAGCATAGTGTCAAGAACATTGGCAGGGAGTTAGAAGAGCTGAGCTCTACGAACGCTTTGAAACTAAATAGCTGTGTGATTTCAGAAAAATTATTTTTCTTCTCTACTACATTTTTTTTTTTTTTTTTGAGACAGAGTCTTGCTTTGTTGCCCGGGCTAGAGTGAGTGCCGTGGCGTCAGCCTAGCTCACAGCAACCTCAAACTCCTGGGCTTAAGCGATCCTACTGCCTCAGCCTCCCGAGTAGCTGGGACTACAGGCATGCGCCACCATGCCCGGCTAATTTTTTCTATATATTTTTAGTTGTCCAGATAATTTCTTTCTATTTTTAGTAGAGACGGGATCTTGCTCTTGCTCAGGCTGGTCTTGAACTCCTGACCTTGAGCAATCCACCCGCCTCGGCCTCCCAGAGTGCTAGGATTACAGGCGTGAGCCACCGCGCCCGGCCCTCTACTACATTTTAAATGTGTCTCTCTTTCTTTCTTTTTGGTGGGAAAAAATAAAGAACAATTTGGCGTCATCAGATCCGGCTCAAAGTCTAAGTCACCTGCTGGGACAACCCGGCCAGGAAACCTCTCTCCGCCACCTTCCCTCCCTGTCTGAGATCTATGTACGAATTCACCCCGCCACTCTCCCAACGACCTCGGAGCACCCCTCCGGCAGGAACGAAATATGTCCAGCGCATGAGGCACTCCTTGGGAGCAAAGACTGACCGGAGGACGTTCCACGCGCGCGACCCGTAATGCTCCCAGAGCCCCAGCCCCAGGGACCCCACCGCCGTCGCCTCCCGCAGACTGCAGCAGTTACCGGGTTTACAACTGCTGCTCCTCACGCCCGCATGGACGCTGCCGGAAACGGAAGTTCACCTTCGCGCTGACTCGCCGGAGGGAAACGAAGGAGGAAAGAAATAGACCGGTGGGGTAGGGGGACGACTTTCAGGAGAGAGCCGGAAGGAAGGCTCGTGATTGGCTGAGTGCGGTGCAGACACTGTCTGCGCGGTGTGGTCCACCGGAGGCTCGCCCTGCCGCGACTTCCCGCCCCAGGAATGCGTGGTGCTGGCGAACCCGCGGTGGGACCCCTGAGCAGCGAGTCCCCGCTGATGGCCAGGGCGACTGTGCGACCTGGCGGTGGTTACTTGGCGCGGTACAAAACCCGGAAGGAGACATATGTAGTCCTGGTTCCCCCAAGGTCACCGGGCTCGTGCCCTCCGAAAGCCCTGGGCACCCTGTTCCGCGACGCGCCCAATGGGCTATCACTCGATTGGGGGTCCACTTGCTCATCCTTAAAGAGGACATAGCTGGGGGGCTTCTCGGATTCTATAGTGCCCTAAGACCCTCTTTTGCCCGGATCAACAGACTCCGGTTGCAGGGATAAACTCTGACCCAGCCTGAAATGCCTCGCCTTTCTCTGTTCCCGGGAAAGGGGCTTTCCCCGACGAAACGCAGGATCTTGCAGTTTTCTTCGTGCATAGCTTTGCCTTCCCAGAGCTTCGCCCATTTCACCTAAGGAGATGATTTGGAGTTCATCTAACTCCCGTCCCAGCTACTTGAGATGGCTACAAAGCTTGGCACATTGTCAGAATATGTATTAATGTCTTCCTCTTGGTCCCATGTAGCCCACTCTTGTCTTCTGCCTTACCTCAACTTCTCACTCCCCCATCATCAGACCTTAGACCTTGTCAGGCCCTAGGACTGCAACCCCCCACCCCCACCCCCACCCCCACCCCCCGCGTCCTCCCACTCTGACCATCACCTCCTATCTTTCCACGTTTCCCTCCAGTGCCCTGAAACCAGGGCTCCGGTAGCCTTACCAGCACCTCCAATGCAGATCTTACTTAGTACCTGTTCTCTGTTCTTCCTCCCTTCATGACTTCTCCCTCTCTAGTAAGCTAGCTTCAACTCCATGGTTAATCATTCTCATTTGTCCCTTGCACACCTCCTCAACTCACCCACCTCCCTGTCACC
The DNA here is from genome assembly GCA_028533085.1 of Varecia variegata. Lineage (NCBI taxonomy): Eukaryota > Metazoa > Chordata > Mammalia > Primates > Lemuridae > Varecia > Varecia variegata. The sequence continues at coordinate 234,818 of CM052446.1, read as the reverse complement.
TCCTTATATATGCTTGGCAAGATGAGAGCCCTGGATAAACCAATTCTCTATCTATTCCATGCTACAGCACCGCAACTAAACATGGCTAGAGGAGAACATGACTTTAATAATTCTGTCTTTGGAGCTTCTTACTACTTGGTTTGGAGTTTTCAGGATCTTGTTCTATACTTTCTCTTACTATATGACAACAAGCTTTTAAATTTTTCCTAACTTGATCTGACTTTATTTTTGACATAGCAAAAATTTTTTCATAAGGCTTCCCTTTCTTCCTTTTCTTTCTTTCCTCCCCCATCTCCCTTCCTCTTTCCCTCTCACCTTCTCTCTACCCCCACCTCTGGGGTATAGGAAGAAATAAAAATAAAACTACAAGTAATAATAATAATAATGATAATTCTATCTTTGCCTGGTCTATTCAATCTCCCAATGAAAATTTCAAATGAAAATGAAAATTTCACACTTCCTCTATCTTCAATCCTTTCCACCACCTCTCCCTTCCTTGCTTCCTACCTCACTAAGAAAATGGAATTTGTCAGAAAGGTCTTCCACAGACTCCCCCTCCACATCTCCTGCCCCTGCCACCAGCCTGTTACTGTAGATGAAGCACTGCTGTGTCCACCCAAGGAATCCTGCACTGGACTGCTGCATCCCATCATCCCTTACTGCTCCACAGTGTCACTCCAGCCAGTCTGTTCTCTCTCCAACATCATTAGTTTTTCCCTCTCTACTGGATTATTCCCATCATCATACAACATGCAGCTATTTCTCTCATCTTCAATACAAACTCCTCTTGACCCTATTTCCTGTACCAGTAACTGCGTCTTTTCTCTGCTCCCTTTTGCAGCAAAATTTTACCAAATAATTGTCAATACATTCTCCGGCTCCTCTCCTCCTATTCTGTCTTAGATTCACTCGGCTCCCAGGACACCACCTACAACCCCGGCTGTGCTGTCTCAGCCACCTTTGCTGGTTCTCCTGCTCCTGCCTGACCTATTGAAGTTAAAGAGAGACTGCAGAGCTCAGCCTTCAGTCTTCTTCTCTTCTGCATCTGTATGTATTCCCTGGATGATCTCATTCTGTCTCGTTGTCTTATATGCCATCTGTATCAATTATCAGTTTATTTCATCTCTGTCACAAATTCATTCTTCATTGCCTGCTCTGCAAAAGTGGAGCTGGGTCCTTTAAATATTTTTCCCCTAGCAACGGCATGATGTTAAGTTTTGTCAGAAGAGGGCAAGAGAGAGACTTTGAGGAGGAAGGGGTCTTTTTTTCCTGTTTCTCCTATTATCCCTGGTCAAGCTTCTGCAGAAGGGTGACTTCCTAGGGACATGGTGGCCAGCAGTGTCCAGTGGCCAGCAGCTCCCCCCACCCTGCCCACCTCCAGGCAGCTTTGTTATGGAGTGACTCTTCTGAGATACCTTCCTTTACCCTAGCACCAAGAAGAAGGATTTCCAGCAAGTTCCAGTGGTAAAGCACAATAGGGACTTTCCTGACACCCAGGGGGGCATGGCTGGGCCCCTCCAATGAAGTGGGGGAGGAAGGTACTGGGAGAGACTCTTCCTGGGCTCCACCTCAGCCCTAGGCTAGTGGCTGCTCCACCTATATTCTTTTGAATTCTCTTGAATTCCTACTAGCCTCATTACTCCAATCCCCTGTTGCAGTTAATAATTCTTTATATAACCTTTTCCTGTTCCAATTACTGTGTGGTTTCTCTTTCCTGACTGGATCCTGACCAATACACCATCATTTGGAAACAACTCCAAAATGTAGATCAATGTCAGACCTCTCACCTGAACTCCAGCTGCCTTCCTGAAATATCCATTTGCATGTCTAATGGACATTTCAGAAGTAATATTCCCAAACAGAACTCAAGATCTTTCCTCTCAAACCAACTGTCCGGGAGTCTTTTGATCTCAGCTGATGGCAATTCCATCCATAAAGTTTATTAGCCCAACACCTCAGATACATCCTTGTCTCTCCCTTGTTCTATCCTCCATATCCAGTCAGTCAGGAAATTCCTATTGCCTGTAACTTAAAAATATAACCAGAATGCAACCACTTGTCACCGCCTCCATTGCTACCGCTCTGGGCTGTGCCCCATCCAGTCACGAAAGGATGGCTGCAAAACCTCTTAACTGGTTCCCTACTCCCGCCTTTGCCCTTGAACAATCAGTTCTCAGTGCAGCAGCCGGAGGGATCCTGTTAAAACATAAGGCACTATTGGTAATTTATATTGGTATGAACACTTTGGAAATAATTCAGCATATCTATTACCACTGAGCATGCACTTAACCAACAAGCAGCAGCAGCAGAAGATACTGAAAGACACATAAAGAATGTTCATAGCATTAACCAAGGTGGGGAAAACCCAAAGGTCCGTCAACAAAAGGATGAGCAGGCCGGGTGCAGTGGCTCACGCCTGTAATCCTAGCACTCTGGGAGGCCGAGGCGGGTGGATTGCTCAAGGTCAGGAGTTCAAGACCAGCCTGAGCAAGAGCGAGACCCTGTCTCTACTAAAAATAGAAAGAAATTATCTGGCCAACTAAAAATATATATAGAAAAAATTAGCCGGGCATGGTGGCGCATGCCTGTACTCACAGCTACTCGGGAGGCTGAGGCAGTAGGATGCCTTGAGCCCAGGAGTTTGAGGTTGCTGTGAGCTAGGCTGATGCCACGGCACTCACTCTAGCCCAGGCAACAAAGCGATACTCTGTCTCAAAAAAAAAAATAAATAAATAAAAGGATGAGGAAACTGTAATAGAGGGAGGGAGGAGCAGGGAGAAGGCCTTTTGTTGTTATCCCAGGTGGCACCAGCCCCCAGGTGGGCAGCTGGCAGAGTTCATAGGCTTTGTCTTTGGCAGAAATGGGACAATCAGAATCATCAACTGTAGTTGAACAGTAATTGCCTGAAGCTGAGAATCCATCCTTTAAAAGCAGGGTATTTCTGCTTATTATTAGGACAATGGCATTTCAGACAGGAGTCTCCATCCTCTTCCTTTTTCTGCCAAAGTAATAAAATGTCTCTTTTCTTCCTCCTCAAACCATTTGTCCTAGTTCTTCTGATTCGGCCTTGAGAACAAATGCCGAGCTTTCTGTAACAATACAATGAAAATAACTAACACATAAAACATGAAAAATGTTCAGCAAAAGTAGCTGGACACAAAGAAGAATGTGGTGTATGTTTTGATTTAAAGTTCAAAACCAGACAAAATTAGCGTATGGCAATTGAAGTCAATAGAATTGTGACTTTCGAAGAGGAGGGAATGTGTTATATCATCGAGAGAGGGCCTGAGGACAGCTGGAGCGCTGGCAGTGTTCTGTGGGTGGGGCTAGTTGAGGGGTTTGTTTACTGTGTAAATATTTATTGAGCTATAAGATGGAAAATTGTGCTCCTAGGTATTTAGCCAACTGACTTGAAACTTATGTCCACACAAAAATTTACACAAAAATGTTTATGGCAGTTTTATTTGTAACTGCCAAAAAGTGAAGTCATCAAGATATCTTTAAACAGATGGATGGACGAACAAACTGTGGTAT
>CM052446.1:195869-230784 GCA_028533085.1 Varecia variegata | reverse complement strand
CCGCGGGCGATGGTCTCTCCTGCCCCAATGTCCCCAAGGTCCATGCTCCACTCTCTCGCGACTGGGGAAGCACTCAGTGTTCACACAAGGGTGGAGCTCCTAGCGAGGGTCCACGGACTAGGGGAGGGAGCCGCCCAGGGAGCCCCCCGGCACCCTATCGCTCCTCCGCAGTGGCTAGGCTGTGGACCCTGAAAATGGCGACTGCCCGCCCGCAGATCGCCAGCGCTGGGGGTGAATGTTCAGGGTCTGGCAGGTGCCGGAACCATGGACTGAGTGAGCCCAGCAGCCCGCAGCAGTTTCCAGGCTAGAGACCTGCCGAGTGACAGAGGCAGCTGTCTCCAGCTGCAGCCCAGACCAGCCCCTCCCCCGCCCAGCGCAGTGCTGGCACAGAGCCCGGGAGTCCAAGATGCTTCCCGCTAAGGTCTCCTCTCCACAGAGCCCCCCGTCTCCCCCGGTGACTCTGCACTGACTTCAGGCAGATCCCTAACTGCGTGGGTGTGGAGGTCAGTGGGGAAACAAGCCGGTTTCCTGTGGGGCTGAACCCACCTCACTCGCTGGTGAGGCGGGTACAGCTGTCTCACGCTCCACTCTCTATTGTTTGTCCCGCACTCTCCAGATTTTGGCGATCTTATCTCCCTTTCACCTTAATTTTTTCTTGCTTTTTGTGTCCCACGCTGATTCTCCATGGGTTCACACCACTGTTCTTGCAGGGGAGCGATCCACTAGCGTTGTGGCAGGCCAAGATCTATGCCTTCCTCTCCGGGAGCATGAATCCAGGAGGTCACCTCCGCTCCGCCATCTCCCCCCCCCCCCCATTTATTTATTTTTGAGACAGAGTCTCACTCTGTTGCCTGGGCTAGAGTGCCGTGGCATCAGCCTAGCTCACAGCAACCTCAAACTCCTGGGCTCAAGCAATCCTCCTGCCTCAGCCTCTCCAGTAGCTGGGACTACAGGCATGCGCCACCATGCCCGACTAATTTTTTCTACATATTTTTAGTTGTCCAGCTAATTCCTTTCTATTTTTTTAGTAGAGACGGGGTCTTTCTCTTGCTCAGGCTGGTCTCAAATTCCTGACTTCAAGCGATCCTCCCGCCTTGGCCTCCCAGAGTGCTAGGATTATAGGCGTGAGCCACCATGCCCTGCCTGGTCAAATTTTAAATGTATTTTGCTAAGTAAAAAAGCTATCCCCAAAAAGATTCTAGTCATATGACATTCAAGAAAAGAAAAAACAATAGGGATGGAAAACAGATTGGTAGTTGCTAGAGGCTGAGGGAAAGGAATGATTAACTACAGAGGGGATACACAGGGGAATTTCTAAAAAGATGAAACTGTTCTGTATCACACTGAGGTAGTGGACATGTGACTCTATCCCTGTCAAACCCATAGAACTGCACATCATGAAAGTGAACTTTAATGTATGAAAAATTTAAAAATCAACCAGGATGTCTGGGGATCCCAGGATGGAATGCAGACTGACAAATGACCTAACAACTATAAATAACCTAAAAAAAAAGATGTGACATCACTGAAGCGGGTAGAGGAAAAAGGAGCTGACCTAAGTAACTTTGGACAGTGAGCTTTTGACTGGAAACTGAAAAACTAAAGACAGAAGGAACTGTACGTAAACACTGTACTCTAAGGCCGGGTGCGGTGGCTCATGCCTGTAATCCTAGCACTCTGGGAGGCCGAGGCGGGTGGATCGCTCGAGGTCAGGAGTTCGAGACCAGCCTGAGCAAGAGCGAGACCCCGTCTCTACTAAAAATAGAAAGAAATTATCTGGCCAACTAAAAATATATATATACAAAAAATTAGCTGGGCATGGTGGCACATGCCTGTAGTCCCAGCTACTGGGGAGGCTGAGGCAGGAGGATTGCTTAATCCCAGGAGTTTGAGGTTGCTGTGAGCTAGGCTGATGCCACAGCACTCTAGCCTGGGCAACAAAGCGAGACTGTCTCAAAAAAAAAAAAAAAAAAGAAAAACAAAAACAAAAAAACCCCAAAAAAACCCACTGTACTCTAGTTGGTAAATTTGTTTCTCAAAGGGGTATGCACTAACAATTCAGAAATGGCTTTACTTGTTTATTGAGTTTGAGTGGATGGACAGTGGATGGTGAGAACGAGATTTCTCACTGATGGAGAGAGATGTCACAGATGAGCAAGGGAGAAGATTACTAGAATGAACACTGTGGTTCTGGATTAGAGTCAAGATGTGTGTGTGTGTGTGTGTGTGTGTGTGTGTGGTGTATATCCTAGCTCTCTCTTCCTAGAGTGCCTATAAGCAATCACACTGCAGCAGCAGTGAGCACACCCAGCTTCCAGATCTTGATTTCTCATACCATTCTCCAATGAAAGGGACCAGGGCTCCTTGGATACATGGCTGAGTCTAGTGCTGGGGCAGGAAATATATAAGAGCCTGGAGCATCTTGTATCACCAAGCAGTAAGGGAGTGCTACAAACCGAAGGATGCGGATGTGTCAAAGGGACCAGATGCCAACTGAAAGAGCTCCCAATAGCCAAGCTGGAACAGTCTGAGCTGGTGGGAGGCAGGGTCTGGATGGGAGGAATGGTGGGAGCTGAGGGCATCATGTGATTGACCAGGGGAATCTGTAGAATGGGAATGAGGGGGCAGAAACAAGAAATTGGTGAAATGTGTAGGAGAAGCACACATAGTGTGGACATTTAGTCTTTGAGAGGAAAAATGAATGGGTAAGGTACTGGTCCGTGGCAGTAGAAGTGGCAAGCAGATGACGAGAGGCTTTCTGAGAGCTGGGGGTGGGGACAGGTGTTGGGGAGAGGCAGCCACCTCAAACTAGAGCCAAGTGAGGGGCCAGGAAGGAGAGTTTGTGAGCACATGTGGTTTGTGAGTGATCAAGAAGGCAGATTGCTGGGCAAAGTGTGGGGGTTCATTCTCATGGTCTCTGCGAGACAGAGAGGGGCCAAGGGATCTTGTAAAGGGAACTCTGTTAGTGAATGGATGTAGGCCCTTTGACAATGGGTGGGGGGCTGGCCAGGCTGCTGGGGAATGTCTGTCTCTGGAGAGGAAAGGACTGATTAGGAACCAGGTAAGGGCTTTCCACAGGGTGTGAGAATCACCTGGGGGCTAATGTGAGGTGTCGGGTAAAATGCTGTCCTTTGAGGAGGGATTGATTCAGGTGAGACAGATCGCGGGCCTCATCCTAAGGCTGTGTCACGAAGTGTGTGACCCAAACTCCTCTCACCTGTGTCCTGCTCCATTCAGGCTGCTGTAGCAAAATGCCACAGACCAGGTGGCTTGTAAACAACAGAAATTTATTCTCACATATTTGGAGGCTGGGAAGTCCAAGATCAAGGCGCTGGCAGATTCTGTGTCTGCTCAGAGCCTGCTTTCTGGCAGGTGGCACCTTCTAGCTGTGTCCAGAAAAAAATGCACTGTTTTACCCTCACACATCGATCCAACAGCCCAGGTTACAGACTCTTTTCCGGATCCTGCTTCTGAAATCCTCAGGAGGCACCTGTGGAGAGAGGCTCTGGTGCCGAGTCCCAGAGGGCCTGTGGGCAGGAAGGGCAGCTTCCTCTGGATTCTCTATTTTCCGGGCAGGGGCCAGGTGTTCTCAGCTCAGGGGGCAGCCACTGTGGAATGGGCTGTCAGGCAAGGCTGTTGAACTAGTGTCACTAGGATGAGTGCTGGGTTTATCATGACGGGGCTGTGGCTGGGCAGGGGCACCCAGCACAGAGTGCACCAGTCTGTGTGGCCAAGAGCTCAACCCCCCTCAATGACATATAGATGCTCTGCATGAAGGACAGGAGCATCTCCACATCCTGAGACTTCCGTTTTCAGGAAAAGGACTTGGGTCCCTGGTAAGAAGCAGCACCAGCGGTGATAGAAGACAATGCAGGACAAGCCTCTTTGGAGAAGTTCCAGAAACAGGCTGGAGTCAGCAGATATGAGGAGGGGGGACTAGAGGGTCTGATGGCCCCAGTGAGTCAGAGGACAGCACCCCTCAAGGCTCAGGAAAGCTGCCCATGGTGTCTGGGTACCCTTGAGGGCCTCAAACTCTAGTACATATCAAATCCTCTGGAGATCTCATTAAAACATAGGTTGCTGGCAGCACACAGGGTTCTGATTCAGTAATGCTTGGGTCAGTGCTGGGTATTTGCATTTCAACAAGTTTCCAGGGAAGGCCCACGCTGCTCTTCCTGGGACCCCACACTAAGAACCATGATGGGGTACAGGGTTTCAGATTTCCAGGGTCCCAGCCCCTTTGGACATGGTACCCATCTGGTTCATTTTGGAGACATGGGTCTTGCCCATAACTGTGGCTTATCAAATCCTTCTGTATGGCACAAATCATGACCTGGAGCTAGTAAGAGCCACTCCATAGATGTAGCAGAAACTAGCCACATGTTGCTTGCAGGACGGTTCTCTGGGTGGCCTTGAACTAACCCAGTTCTCCCCACTTTTTCACTTGTAGTTCTCAAGAATAACTACAGAATATGCTGGGAATGCAACATCCTGAGACAAGGAGGAACTGGCAGGAACAGTCTGGGCTCTGTTCTTATTCTCCCTAGAAACAGGATGTTCTTCAATCCTTTAGCCCAGCGAATCCCATGCCCCGGGGTATGAAACCCAGGGCCCACTGCTTCCCAGGGTCTCTTGGTTGTGGTCACACACAGTTGAGATTCTATCCACCCTGGGCAGCTTTCCTGAACCTTGGGGAACTGGTGTGCCCTGAATCCTAGGCTTCTACTGTCCCTTGCTGCCTATCTGTAAGTAATAAGTCCACTTTATATAACTTGTATGCATATCACACCAACTCCGGCAAGCAGTAAAAGTGTAGCCCAAGACACGGTGGGCCGCAGTGGGGACCAGTGCACAGTGAACGCATCTCACACTGCTACCTACACAGCTCATCTTTCGGTGGCCTTGGCCTCCTCTTCCCCCAAAGGCACCACTGGTGGGAAGGAGTATGGTCCTGGCCTCCAGAACCAGCCCGGCCATTCACCATGGGTGGCAGGTCACTCAGCCTATCTGGCCTTGGGTCCCAACACATCAGGTGGGTGAGGGCACCTGCTGCCCTCCTCAGCACAGGATCCATGGAGGCTGGTGCAGGCAGGGTCAGACATGCACACACGAGCCATAACTCAGAGGTCACAGAGGCAGGACCAGCAGCTCTGGGGCCTGGATTCTCCTGACACCCTGAGGCAGCAGTGCCTCCATTCACAGAGAGGGGAGTGAGGCTGAGAGGGGCTGAATGTTGCTCAGATATCTTAGTGCTCTGTGATTTTGTGTTCTCTCACTCAACCCAAACACCTTGCTTCCCCCATCACTCTTTGCACACCAGGGCAGACTGCAAGGAGTTAGGAGACAGGAGGGCACAGGGCAGTCACCTGCTAAAGTGTGTGCCAGGGGCTGGGGCCGGCCACTGCCTGGAGTCTGGATGAATCTAAAGGGGAGTGCTCTGGCCACGCCTGCCAGCCAGGCCCTTCCTCTTCTTTCCCCACCTCCTACAAACACTTGTGAACACCCACAAGGTGCTGGGCCCTGGCGATCCATGCTCATTCTAATGATGATGACTCTGCCTTGCAGAACCTCACAGCCTATTGAAAAAGACTTTATCAATTGATACTAGAAAATGAAGTAGAAATGAAGCAGTATAGAAAAGCGCCATTTATTTGGGGAGCATCCAGGGGTACATTTCAGCCCCCCTCTTATGGCTGCTGAGGGCCCCAGAGGGGAGGAGGAGGTGATCCAGGATGGAAATGGGAAAACATTTCCAGGCCAATGGTTCTTAAAATAGATTCTGGGGTCAGAGCAAAAACACCATGGACTGATGCAATAATAATGATAGTGATGATAAAAATAATAGCACTCATATGAGTTGGGGGGTTATTTTTCTATTTCCAAAAAAGAGTGACCCTGGGATTTTGACAAGAAGAGCATTGACTCTGAAGCACTATGGACATTTTTAACAATATTAAGCCTTCCAGTCCATGAACACAAAATGTCTTTCCATTTATTTGTGTCTTTTTAAATTTCCTTCATCAATGTTTTGTAGTTTGCAGTATGTAAGTCTTTCACCTTGGTTGATTCCTAAGTATTTTATTCTTTTTAGTTATATTGTAAATGGGATTATTTTCTTAATTTCCATTTCAGATAGTTTGTTGTTAGTGTATAAACATGCAAATGATTTTTGTATATTGATTTTGTATCCTGAAATTTTACTGAATTTGTTATTTCTAATAGTTTTTATGTGGAGTCTTTAGGGTTTTCTACATTTAACATCATGTCATCTGCAAACAGAGATAATTTTACTTCTTCCTTTCCAATCTGAATGCCTTTTATTTCTTTTTCTTGTCTACTTCCTCTGGCTTGGTCTTCCAATACTATGTTGAATAGAAGTGGTGAGAGTGGACATCCTTGCCTTGTTCTTGATCTTAAAGGAAAAGCTTTCAATTTTTCACTATTAAATATGATGTTATCTAAGGAAAAAAAGTATGTTAGCTGTGGGCTTGCCATAGATGGCCTTTATTATGTCGAGGTATATTCCTTCTATATCTAGGTTTTTTGAGTGTTTTTATTGTGAAAGGGTGTTGAGTTTTGTCAAATGCTTTTTCTTCATCTATTGAAATGATTATGTGATTTTTAGCCTTCACACTAATAATGTGGTAATGTGGTGTATCACATTTACTGATTTGCATATATTAAGCCAACTTTGCATCCCAGGGATAAATGCCACTTGATAATGACCCAGAATAGCCAAAGTGATCTTGAGAAAGAAAAGCAAAGTGGGAGGCATCACACTTCCTGATTTCAGTATTATATTACAAAGCTACAGTAGTTAAAACAGAATGGTACTGGCATAAAGACAGACATATAGACTGGTGGAACAGAAAGTAGAGCCCATCAATAAATCCATGCATATACAGTTAACCAATTTTTGACAAGGGCACCAAGAATGCTAATTGGGCAAAGGATATCTCTTCAACAAATGGTGTTGTGAAAACTGGATATCCATAGGATATGCAAAAGAATAAAATGGGGCCTCGTATTATACCATATACAAAAGTCAACTAAAAATGGAGTAAAGACTTAAATGTAAGATCTAAAGCTGCTAGAAGAAAACATAGGAGAAAGCTCCTTGATATTGGTCTTGGCAATGATTTTTTGATATGAAACCAAAAGCACATGCAACAAAAGCAAAAATAGACAAGTAGGGCTATATCAAACTAAAAAGATTTTGCACAGCTAAGGAAATCATCAACAGAATGAAAAGACAACCTACAGAATGGGAGAAAATATTTGCAAACCATATATCAGGTAAGTGGCTAATATCCAAAATAAGTAAGAGATGCCTACAACTCAACAGCAAAAAAAAAAAAAAAAAAGAGACGAAAAGAAAAAGTTTAAAAAATGGGCAAAGGACTTGAACAGATATTTCTCCACAGAAAACATACAAATGGCCAACAGGTATATTAAAAAAATGCTAGACATCACTAATCATTAGGAAAATGCAAATGAAAACCACAATGAGATAGCACGTCACACTTTTCAGGATAACTATTATTAAAAAAACAAAGAATAGCCAGTGTTGGTGAGGATGTGGAGGAATTGGAACCCCGACACATTGCTGGTGGGAATGTAAATTGCTACAACCACTGTGGAAAACAGTATGGTGGTGTTGAGGATTAGGATTGAGACATGAGAACCCCAGGAGTGGGACAGGACTTTGCCAAAGAGCAACCTGTGGACGTGTCAGTTCACTGAGCAAAAGCTGCTCGACCTTGAGGGGGACATTACGCTGATCAGGGATGTCTGCAAACAGACCCCGCCTTGAACCCTGAGGGGCACTGCCTGGATGTCTGCAAACGGACCTGGCTTGTAATCCAAAGGCAGAGAGAATGATCAAAGGACGTCAGCCCAGCAGGTAAGAGCAGTTTGCTATTCTAAGCCTGAGGCAATGTTCCTATCTCTCTCCTGAGTCATGTCTCAGTAAATGAGGAACTAGATAAAGCAGAAAGAAGTACATGGTCTCTTTTGTTCCCATTTAAATTATATGCTTTACTACTAACCCACAAGCTTTTCATGTGAAATCATTGTAATCTAGTCCATGAAAAAGAGAGTAAAAGCAGGTGCTAGACTTCATTCAGTACCACCTGGCTCACAGGAATGCTGGTGGTCCCCTGACTTCCCCACACCCTTTCACCTTACTTTTTGTGTCCGTGTCTTTGTCTCTCCCATCTCTTGCAATGCACACTGCCCGGGACCGGTTATATTGGGGGCGTCGCAAACCCCTGATATGGTGGGTCCTCAAAAAATTAAAAATAGAATGGCCATATGATCCAGCACAATCACTTCTGGGTAGATACACAGCAGAATTGAAATCAGGATCTCAAAGAGATGTCTGCTTTCTTATGTTCATTGAAGCATTATTCACAGCAGCCAAGAGATGTAAACAACAAAAGTATCAATTGACAGATGAGTGGATAAAGAAAATGTGGTATACTTATGCAATGGAATATCATTCAGCCTTAAAAAAAAAAAAAAGAAGGAAATCCTGCCATTTTCAACAACATGAATGAACCTGGAGGACATTATGCCAAGTGAAATAAGCCAGTCACAGAAGAACAAACACTGCATGATTCCACTTACATGTGGAATCTAAAAGAGCAAAATTCATAAGAGCAGAGAGTAGAATGGTGTTTTCCAGGGACTGGGAGGAGAGAGAAATGGGATATGTTGGTCCAGGGGTACAAAGATTCAGCTGGGCAGGATTGGCCAGGCGTGGAGGCTCACACCGGTAATCCCAGCACTGTGGGAGGCTGAAGTGGGAGGATTGCTTGAGGTCAGGAGTTTGAGACCAGGCTGACCAACATGGTAAGAGCCTGTCTCTAGAAAAAATACAAAAATTAGCTGGGAATAGTGTCGGGCACCTGTAGTCCCAGCTACTCCAGAGGTTTGAGCCTGGAAGTTTGAGGTTGCAGTGAGTTGTGATCATGCCACTGTCCTCATACCCAGGCAACAAATCGAGATCCTGTCTCCACAAGAAAACAAAACAAAAGAAAAATTATTGGGTTTATTGCCTAATAATTGTCCCCTTCAGGGCAAAAAACTCTGGGAATCTCTTGCATTACAGATACCCAAAATGTAAATCAAAATCGAATCACACATATCTCCAAACATACTAAGTCTACAGTACAAGGCCTTGCCTGGACACTCCTTATTCCCTTCAGAGTGAAAGACATTACGATACTAACCAACACACATATTTTCACTTTTCAAAATATATGATGCTGGCTCTTGGAAGAGGCATTCGATAGACCTTTCTGGACTCTGATTGGTCCCAGATAACTGGTTAAATTGAGGGACATAATGATGTCCTCAAACAACTCCTTTTCAAATTCTAGACCAGCAAAGAAACTCCTAAAGTTCTGTATCCTGCCCCAGGCCTTAACCTATTTTTTATACATCTTCTATCTTACCCCCATCCCATAAACACTGTAGGCCATATTGGGGACACACACCCTCCTAGGACCCATTAGCCATAAACTGTACCACAGGCCAGGCAGGTGCTCACCCACTGGAACCTAAACGCCCACCAAAGACAAAATGGAAATGCTTGCTAGGTGCAGCTGCACAGCATTCCAGTCACTGCTGCTCTTGTTCCTGCTGCCCTGGTGCTCTCACTGTGTACAGTCTAGAGATCACATTGACTGAGTGCATTTCCAGTTAATAAACATAGCCCAGTCCACATCCTGACAACACTGCCCTGGTCCAAGACCTCACATTGGAGATGACTTCCTCTCCTGTGCCAGAGATGACTCCAACCTGGAAACTAAAACCTTTGCCCCACTGGCACTCGTGGACTGCCTTTCCTAATACACAAATTAGACACAGCACCTTTGTTTGGTTGTTGGGTGTTTTTTTGTTTGTTTCTTTTTGTTTGGGTTTTTGTTTATTTGTTTGTTTGCTTGTTTTTGCTGAGCTCACTGTCTGCTTTTCCCACAGTCCTGGTATACTCTTTGCTGTCTGCTAACATGTACACCCTGACCCTTCCATGCCTAAAGGGAACTCTGGTAGAAATTGCCCAAATTAGCGGAGATTACCGCTTTCCATAGGGGGTATCTGTCTCACATCAGTCAAATCCTTGGCCCATCCCTTGGAAGGGACCCACCACTCTCTGACACCTTGTCCTACCAACCCCTGCAACTTTTGGCCACAATCTCTTACCTCGTTTCACCAACCATGACCACCACAACCACTATTTCTCCTTCGTTAAACATACCACATTCCCATGGCTACAGTATGCCCTGAATAAAGGTGACTTTGGTTACTATCATGGCCTAGACCCACAGGCATGTATATTTTCCCTTGCTGACTCTGCCACATGTTTTTCTTAATGAAACCGTACACCAGTGTGCAGTGGTTCCAGCGGGGATTCGCATAGTTACTTATCCACTGGGTACCTCCCTGTTTTCATCAACCCAAGGACACTTGGAAAAATGCACAATAATTTATTCCTATCTTATTAGGACTTGGCATAGCCACAGGAGTAACCAGCATTGGCACAAATACAACAGCCTTTGTCAAACAAAATTAAGTCATAACTGCCAATCAGCGCCTTTTGGTGGCCCTTTCAAATCGTACTCAAAGGCTTCACAAAATATTGTCCCCTATACAACAAGCCCACAAGTCTCTAGTCCAAATGGTAATGGATAACAGACTGGCTCTTGACTACTTGGTAGCCAGGAAGGAAGGGGTCTGTGCCACTCAGGGAACCTCCTGCTGTGTGTTTAGTATGAACTCTGAACAGGCGCAGGCCAAAATACAAGGAATAGATCAAACAGTAAAATCCTTCAACATACCCAATATCTTCCAGCAGATTCCCTTAACTTGAGAGGCGCCTGACCTATTCTCTTGGTTCTTGCCCACCAATGGGCCTGGCTGTGGACTGGGTTCCAATCTTGATCATATCCCTAAGAGGACTCTTCCTGGCTATCACAGACTTACCAGAGTTTGCCTTTGGTGGCTAAGTCTAGTGTCCCACTTTGACACTCCCTTTCAACATCTCTACAACCCAGATGACAAGTGCTATCCATTCCAGTTAGTATTGTTAACGATGTTGAGGCATCACAGGATTGATCGCATTATACTATTTTTAAAACTTTGTATTTTCCTGATGCCTCAACATCCACACAAACAGACTGAGCATCCACCCAGGCAACCAGATGCACCATATCCCTCTTATTGCCATCCCCTGCCTAGGACCCAGTGACATTTAAATTCTCCAATGCAATCCCTCACAGCTTTTGCTTTCGTACATCTCCCTGAGCCCAACAAAGGCACCTTCCCACAGGTCCTCACTCTCTCTCAGCTCTTCACTTGCGTGGTGGAGCCATTCCCTAGGAGCTCCTCCCAGATGGCCCCCACACGGCCAGCCATGCCTACCACTCCAGGACCTGTGACTGTAATAAATCTCTCCCACTTCATGTGCCTCTCCAGGTGTTATTCTGTGTCTGCATCAGATTGATCATCAAAAAACACCCATTTTTAAGTATATAATTATTCCTACAACACAACACATAATGCCTCCGGCTAACAGCACTGTAATGTGCACTTAAAATTTTGTTAAGAAGATAGGTCTTGCCGGGAGTTAGCTACGCTCCCAGCAAAAGTTCGGGTCCCTCAGTCATCACAAAAGAGAGAAAAATAGTAGGAAACAGAAGGAAAAATAATACACAGAGGCAAAAATATAGTTTATAAAGAATAGATTTATGAAGATAGACACAGGAGGGTGCCTGGAAGATTACAACTCTTCCCACCGAGATGCAACCAAGACTGAAGTATTACACAGATATTTATAGTGCAGGTACAGTTTTTCAGTTGCCAAGGGTAACAGGATTTACATAATAATAGGTAGTTTGGTTTAGGGTCAAAGTCTTCTAAAAGGCTACTACAGATCCTAACTCTATTTAGGTGAACAATGGGTTATAAAATCTTCTTAGGGCAAACTTCTAAGTTGTATGATACAGCTATTACTTTAGCAAAAAGAGAGACATTGTGGCTCTGGTTATTGCATATTAGAACAGAGATTTCAGAAGTCAAGCATGAGCTGTCCCTTATGCTATTTACTTTAACTGCATGGTTCCGTCTGGGCCCGGCTCAGGCAGCATATCTTATGATCAGCTTTCATCTCAGATCAGCTTTCATCTCCAGGAGGCCTGTCTTTGTTGATCAGCTCCAGCATCCCGTGGCTCTGGGCAAGACCTGCTTTGAAAGACAAAGAGAGCCACAGGCTTGGACTGCAGCGTCACCTTGAAATGCAGCTGCTACTGACCATTGAGACGCCTTCCTGAGGCGAGGCAGCTTTTGATATGTGAACTAACACGTTTACATTTTCCTTTAGGGCAAAGCCTTGCAAGACTCCTGAAATCATTTCTGTCTCTAAAAATATATGGGCCATTTCTATAAATCAATATTTCTTAGGCTCAACAAGGTCTCATATTAAGTGTTCTCACACACATTCAAACCCAAAGAGGCACAAGGAAACCACTTTTGGAGACAACTGCTATGTCTGCTGCCATGACTGTGGCAATGGTTCCACAGATGTACACCTCTGTACAAACTCATCAAATTGTATGCATTTATAATGTGTTAGGGTTTTGTATACCAATTATACCTCAATAAAGCCATTAAAAATAAAAATAATAGCTGCCAATATCATGCTTTCCATCTTCCAGGGAGTCTACTAAGAACTTTATATTATCTCAAGTAATTCTCACCAAAGCCCTATGAGTAAAGTGTTACCATTTATATTTTGCAGATAAGAAAATTAAAAATCAGAGAAACTTGTGCCAGTGACTCAGCACGTAACAGTTAGAGTCTGGGTGATCCTGAAGCCAGGTGCTCTTCACTACCCTGCAGGTCAATTCTTTCCCATGGACTAGGAGAGGCTTTAGGAGCAAGTAACAATCTTAGGTTGCAGATTGTGTGTCAAATCATTGGCATATAGCACTGAAGTCCATGCAATCAGATATAGTGGTTGCTTTCTAACTTCTCTTCTTACTGCTGTCAGCTCATAACATTGGTTTTAAAATTTCACAGATGAAAAAATGAAAGAACATATTAGCCCTGCTGTTATTTTCTGTTATTTAGAAGACCCAGCATTCTATGGGAGCAGAGGCTGAGTGCCACAGCCCTAGAGGTTGGTGCACGATGGTGGAAGAGGTTTCTTGTGAAGAACAGGAAGGGAATGGATGGAGGAAAGGCCTGACTAGAGACCTAGAGTAATACTGTCTGGTGCAGGGAAGCCTTGGAGCATCTTATGCCTCAGACACTCGGTCATTGTACATAAAGCATTAGATATGCAATCATTATAACTCATTTTGGAAATCTAATTTCTTTTCCTTTCAAGATGTCTCCTGAAATCATCGAATGTGATATCAGAGAGGGAGAAGAGCCCAGAGTGACCCCTGACTTGTGTAAACGACACACTGGTGGTTGTCCCTGGAAAGTTCTAGAAGGACCAGCCCACATTTACTGGATTTCTCACCTCTGAGCCACTGGGGCTATTCTCTTCTCTTGTGCCTCACAGCATCCTGGATGTCTCTCCTGAAGCCACCCACTTCATCACAGAGGAGGCCTCCTTCAGTACCCAGCATGTGGGCAGCACACACCTCTGACCTGGCCTCCCCACCAGGGGCTGGGCAGTGCTCAAAGGCACGAAGTTGTGCACACAGATTGTGGCTCTGGTAGAGCTGCAGATCTGCTGGATTCAGTCATGTCGCTTTCCCTCTCAAGGCCACAGCTTCCTTCTATAACACAAGAGGATGTCATGGCTATGCAGCCACACACACTTCTGAAGTCCATAGATTGTGGGGCCATTTCCCCCAGAGTCCTGGGCTCTCTCAGCCCTACTCTTCACTCCTAACATTTCCTGGGCGGGAGACCCAGGCACCGGCCAACGCTGTCACTCTCGGGGGAGATGGAGGTCACAGAGGGTGGGTAGAGCTGTGATGATGGCTGCCATCCCTGTCCAGGGCGCCCATCGCCTGCCCAGTCCCACGTGGGAGGCTCCAATCGGGGTCCCTGCTCTGACTTCCTGATGAAGAGACCACTTGGCCACAGCAGCTCCCAGGAATGGCCCACCAGGCGCTGTGGCCCCGAAACATGCCTTAGCCTCACCCCACACTGCTTCTGCAGAGCCTGTGCTGTTTTCTCTCAGGCAGGCTGCATACACTTTCTTGTCTGGCCAGGACAGAGGACAGCAATCCCCCCATCCCCACCAGTGATTTTCAGCTGTGAATTGTACAACTGAAGTGGCTGTGTGGCTTGTTGATGTTCTTGATTTCACATTTAAATATTCTCTCAGCCAGCATTTATGTCAGCTGCTCCCAGCCATCCCTGACACAGGCAGGAAGCCAGAGGGACACAGGATTTTAACGTGGTCTGGAATGTCTGCCTTCTACTTGGGAATCTTTATCTTCAACTTTGGACTCAGAGCCTTAGAAATTAAAGAAGGGTGTGGTTAAAAGCCAAGGCCTTCTCACTTTAGCCCTGGTGTGTTCTGGAGTGTATCCCCCCAAAAGTCATATGTTGAAGTTCTAACCCCCAGTACCTCAGAATGAGACTGTATTTGGAGACAGGGTCTTTAAAGAGTTAATTAAATTAAAATAAGGTCATTACAGCGGGTTCTAATCCAATATGACTGATGTTCCTATAAGAGGAAGAGGTTAGGACACAGACTCACACAGAGGGAAGACCACGTGAAGACACAGGGAGAAAGTGGCCACCTCTGAGCCCAGGACAGAGGCCTGGGAAGAAACTGACCCTGCAGACACCCTGATCTCAGATTTCCAGCCACCAGACTCTGAGGAAATAAATTTCTGTTGTTTGTCAGCCAGTCTGTGGCATTTTCCATGGCAGCCCGAGCTGAGGAATACAAGCCCCATAGCACGGAGCAGCCAGGCCAGGCCCGCACTGAGCTACCCCTCTTAGCCCCATGCTGTGCCTGAGAAACTGAGGCCTTTGGGGCCAGGCTGCTGTAAACACCCAGGGCCTGGCCAGTCTCCAGCGTTCCCTCTGGGTCAGCACACCCTGGCTGGTGCTCAGGCTAGGCTCCACCAAGGGCGGGGATGGTGGGGTGCAGCGGAGGGCTAGAGACTTTCCATCTGGTAAGTGCTGGGAACTTGCCAGGCCAACATTTCACACAGAAGTGACCATGAGCACATTAGTTCCCTGAGAATTCACAGGGATCTTGGGGAGGGCCTTTCATTTCCACTGTCGATGGAACTCTGAACCAATCTTCTATCAATCTCTTTGGGCTGACAGGCTGTCACAAGGAATAAGGAAAACCCAGTTAAAAATTTATATTTTTCTGTGATAGAGAGGTCATAACAAAGGAAAACTCTTAATATGTCTTTTGCCTTGATTTAAGACTTTGCGTCTGCTTGCACTGGGAACAGCCAGTTTGGCAGATGCCGGGGACCTGGTGAGGAGCAGGAGCGAGGCGCCAGGGGGCTGCCTGGGAGTGGGGCGAGACTGTGTTAGGGAGGAAGGCCAGGAGAGGGGACCTGGTGTGGTAGAGAGCACTGTGTCCTGGGGAGTGGTCAGACCCCATGAGAGGTGAGGTTTGGGTCCTGAAATCAGCAGGGAAGGATGGGCAGGAGTTTCAGCCTAATGCCTTGTTGGCTGAAGAACTGTTTGGGTCAAATTTGCCTTCAAATCCCAGAACCTGGTGACCCGTTTTCTCTCAGCCTGTTCTGTGTGTTGCCCTGTTCTCCAGCCATGTGGGTGTGCCTGTCCTGTGGGGAGGGACGTCATGGAACACTTCAGGAGGGGGCTCTGTGCGGGACCCCACAGATCCACAGTTCAGAGCTGGTTCCTCAGGGTGTAACACCAAGAGGTGAGGAGGAAGCCAGTCCTCGGCCTGGGAATAAATACAGCAGAAAGTGATAGTCAAAAGTGCAAACACTAAAGAAAAAAATAAACCACTACTTGCAGCATTTGCAGTGAATAAGTCACACCACCTCCTCAGCAGCCCTGGGAGTAGGTGCTGACTTCCCAAGACCACGGAGCTAGCACCTGTAGGGCAAGATCCGCACTTTCCTGAGTCCACGCCCCTATGGGGCGAGCTGTGCTGCCTGGCCACGCCCACGGCACAGACCACGCCCCTGGCGGCCCGGCCACGCCCACTGTTGCGAGGCTGGACAGCAGGCAGGTAAGGGCCTCAGTGTCCAGCCTTGTCATTTGTCTCTTAAATGTAACACGCACGGACACACAGACATCGGGTCTGAAATTTGCTCCATGACCCTCACGTTCAGAAATCTCATGCAACTTTATGTTCAAAATCTAAGTCAAGCCCAGCCATGTTTGGGGGGGTTTCCACAGGGTCCCAGAGGAGCAGGGGCTGGTTCCAGTCCACGGTGGGGACCCCATTGCTTAGCAGCTGCTTGTCGCCGGCCGCGGGCCACAGGGCTGCTGGGCAGAAGAGAGGCCACGGCGACAGCAGCAGCAAAACCACCAACGCTACTCGTTGTTGGCGCATTGTTACAAATGTGTAGGCCAAGGCTT
The DNA here is from genome assembly GCA_028533085.1 of Varecia variegata. Lineage (NCBI taxonomy): Eukaryota > Metazoa > Chordata > Mammalia > Primates > Lemuridae > Varecia > Varecia variegata. Next base: position 214,236 of record CM052446.1, on the reverse strand, counting down.
TTACTTCTAGGCTGTCTTCCCAGCTTTGGAGGACGGAGGCCAAGCGCCGGTAGGCAGCGGACGAACACAGCTGCCCGCCCAAGGCGAGGGGCGCCCGCACGCGACGCCACCAGGTAACCCGAGCGCCCGCCGGAGGAGCCTTATTCTCTGGTCTGGGCCATTCTTAAGGGTAGGTTTCTTAGCAACAAATTCTCTTAGTTTTCCTTCCTCTGACGATGTCTCTTTTGTCCTTCATTCTTGAAGGGTATTTTTTCTGGTTGATGGTTCTTTTCTCTCAGTAATGGAAAAATGTGCTACTTCCTCTTGGCCATCATAGTTTCTTATGAGAAATCTATCCTCACTTGCAATGTTCCCCATAGGTGTCACTTCTTTCTCACAGCTTTCAGAAGTTTGACTGTGATGTCTCTTGGAGTGTCTTTGTGTTTATCTTGTTTGGTGTTTGCTAAGCTAAGCTTCTTAAATCCATAGGTTTAAGGTTTTGTCTTTTGCCAAATTTGGTAAGTTTTCCATCATTACTTCTTCAAATACTTTTTTCAGAACCACCTACTCTCCTTCTGTGACTCCAATGGCAGGAATATTAGATACAGTCTCACCTGGCCCTGAAGCTCTGTTCATTTTTTTCACCCTGTTTTCTCTCTGTTTTTCATATTGTTCTATCTTCAAGTTCACCAGTTCTTTTCTTGTCATCTCCATTCTATTGTTAAGCCTATCAGCTGATTATTTTAAGTAAAACTCTTTATATTTAAGTACAGTTTTAGATTTACAGAATAACTGAGCACATAGCACATAGAGTTCCATACACCCATGCCATTTCCCTGCCAGTTTCCCCTATTGTTAACTCTGGCATTGTGGTGGTACATTTACTGACACATTAACTATAGTCCATAGTCTACATTAAGGTTCACTCTGTGTTGTACAATTCTCTCGATTTTGACAAATGAATAAATGTATCCACCTTTACAGTTAATTTTACTACCCTGAAAATCCCCTGTGCTTCAATCATTTATACCTCTCCTCTCCTCCTTCTCCGGAAAATTTCTGGCAACCACTGATGTTTTTACCATCTGTATAGTTTTACCTTTTCCACTTTGTCATATGTTGGACCCATATAGTATGTAACCTTTTTGGATTGGCTTCTTTCACTTATCAATATGCATTTGAGGCTCCTCTATGTCTTTTCATGGCTTGATAGCTCATTTCTTTTTATCCCTGAATAATATTCCATTGTATGGATGTAATAGCTTGTTTATCCAGCCAGCTATTGAAGTACATCTTGATTGTTTCTGGTTTGGGGCAATGATGATTAAAGCTGACATAAATATTCATGTCCTGTTTTTGTGTAGACACAAATTTCCAACTCAGTTGAGTAAATAACTAGGAGTACAACTGCTGGTTTGTACGGATGGTAAGTGTGTTTAGCTTTGTAACTGCTAAACTGTCTTTCAAAGTACAATTTTCCATTTCCACCAGCAATCAATGAGTGTTCCTGTTGCTCTGCATCTTGCCCAGAATTTCGCATTTCTGGGGTCTTGTTGTTGTTGTTGTAGTTGTTGTTTTGGGGCATTCTAATGGGTACATAGTGGTGTCTCATTGTTGTTTTAATTTGAAGTTCCCTAATGACATACGATTTTGAGCATCTTTTCATCTGCTTAACTTACCATCTGTATATCTTCTTCAGTGAGGTGGCTGTTCAGATCTTTTGCCATTTTTTAATCATCTTGCTCATTTTCATTGTTGAGTTTTAAGAGTCCTTTGTGTATTTTGAATGTAATCCTTTATTGAATATATATTTTGGAAATATTTTCCTTATCTGTGGCTTCAATCTTCATTCTCTTAACAGTTTCTTTAGCAGAAGTTTTTGATTTTAATAAAGTCCAAATTACCAATTTTTTTCTTTCATGCATTGTATTTTTGGTGTTGTATCTAAAAACTCATCACCAAACTCAACGTCACCTAGATGTTCTTCTATGCTATCTTCTAGAAGTTATATGCTTCCACATTCTACATTTAGATCTTCGATCCATTTTAATTTTTTGTGAATAGAGTAAGGTCTGAACCTAGATTCTGTATTTGTGTGTGTGTGTGTATGTGTGGGTGTCCAGTTGTTTAAGTACCACTTGTTGAAAAGACTATACTTCCTTCATTGAATTGCCTTCACTTCTTTGCCAAAGCTCACCTGACTATATTTGCATGGGTCTATTTCTGGGCTCTGTTTTCATTGATCAATTTGTCTATTTTTTTTATTAATGTCATGTTGTCTTGTTTACTATAGCTGTATAGTAAGTCTTAAAGTTGGGTAACATCAGTCTTCTGAGTTGTCTTCCTTCACTACTGTGTTGACTATTCTGAGTCTTTTGCCTTTTGATACAAACTTTAGAATAAATGTGTTGATATCCACAAAATAACTTGCTAGGATTTTGATTGGAATTGAATTGAATCTATAGGTCAAGATAGGGAGTGTTAATGTATTAACAATATTGAGTCTTGCTATCCTTGAACATGAAATATCTATCAATTTATTTACATCTTCTTTGATGTCTTTCGTCAAAGTTTTGAAGTTTTCCTCATATAGATCCTGTACATATTTTATTAACTTTATACCTGAGTATTTCATTTTGGGGGTACTAATGTAAATAGTACTGCATTTTTAATTTCAAATTCAAATTTTTCATTGCTGATATATAAGAAAGCAATGAACTTTTTATGTTAACTTTATAAGCTACAACCTTGCTATAATCACTTATTAGTTCCAGGAGGGTTTTTCTTTTTATTCTTTGGGATTTTCTGCATAGAGAATCATGTCATCTGTGAACAGAAACAGTTTTATTTGTTCCTTCCTAATTTATACATCTTTTATTTCCTTTTCTTGTCTTACCACATTTGTTAAGACTTCCAGTATGATAATAAATAGAAGGGGTGGGGGTGACATCCTTGCCTAGTTTTAAATCTTAGGGTAAAAGCATCTAGCTTCTCACCGTGAAGTATGATATTAGCTGCAGGGTTGTTTTTGTAGATGTTCTTTATCAACTTGAAGTCCCCTTCTGTTCCAAGTTTCCTAAGAGTTTTCATCATGAATGGCTGTTGGATTTTATCTTGTGCTTTTTCTGCATTTATTGATATGACCACATGATTTTTCTTTTTGATATAATGGATTACATTAATTGATTTTCAAATGTTGGACTAGCCTTGCATACCTGGACTAAATCTCACTTGCAGTGATGTATAATTCTTTTTATACAATGTTGCATTCAATTTGCTAATATTTTGTTAAGGATTTTTGTTTCTCTGTTTATAAAAGTTATTAGTGTATAGGTTTCCTTTCAATCAGTTCTATAAGCAAAAAATGTTTTCTCATAATGTTTTTGGTTCCCTCATATTTCAAATAAGTTTTCAGTGTTCACATTACGGCTAGAGCTGGCAGCTCTAAATGACCTTGACAAGATTTATCTCAGCCTTGGTAACTTAGCAGCTGCAGTCTCAATTAGACAGAAAATAGAGAACTCTTTAGCAAAATTTGCTGACCAGAACTTTGTAACTTTCTATTGTACTGATGCATTCTTTTTTGAGTTCCTTTCTCAGGAACAGCGGACCCTCCTACAAAGCCTCACACCACCTGCTTGTCCGGAGAAGACAAGGTCAGCCATACTCCACCACAGACTGTGCCGGAAGACTCACTGAGCCTGCACACAAGGCTGAACTGACAACCAATACTAACCCTGGCTCATTATAACACTAAAATCTCCGCCCTAGGAGGGACTTACCCGCCACTTTTTGATCATGGGACATATGTACTGGCATGATATCTCACTGTTCTTGCGCCCTGCACTCTGCCTAAACACGCAAGGATGCTCTCACCCCTCCTGCGTTATTCATTTGGCCTGCAGAAGAACCCCGGCCTATTGGTGGGGAGGCGGATTCCAGGTAGTTGATGCCTCCCTTGACCGGTCCCCGGAAATAAATCCTTTCCTCCTGGCAATCGTCACTGTCCCAGTAATTGGTTTTCTGTGCCTCTGGCAACATTGAACCTTCTTGTGGGTTCGGTAACACTAAAGATCTCTGGTGGAAAAAAAATCCAAGCATAAATATACTCTACATACTACATTTGCAGCTCAGAATCCCAGGGGTCCGGAATAAATATTCTCGTTATCCAGAGAGCGCCGGGCCCCCGCGTCCCCACGCCCGCTGGGGCCCCCCACACCTCGCTCCACCCTCCAGGGCTCACCTGCACTCCCCGGTCTCGTCCAGACCCCAAGACCACCCCCCTAGAAAGGTGTAGACGGGAAAGGTAACCTACCAAGAAGGAGCGGGAGCGCGCACGCCGGCCGACTCCGGAGCAACGCCCCGTTTCGCGGAGGCCCGTGCACCGGCTCCCACGGAAACGCCCGACCGTCCGGTTTTCTGCAAAGGTGCCCCTTACCGCCCCGGCTCTGTAAACGCTGCTGGGTTGTTAGTGCGACTCCAATGACAGAGCAACCAAACAGGATGGGTGGTTTTTGATTGGATCTGGCTTAAACAAATCAGCTATGAAAAACATTTTGGGAACAAATAGGGCCTTTTTTTTTTTATTAGATTGAACCGTTTATTAGTGATATTAAAATATCATTATGGTTGCTAACTGTGATAATAGTATGCATTGTGGTTCTGTAGAAAACGTACTAAATTCTTAGCAACGCAATACTGAAGTATTTAAAATGTTTTGTACAAAAAGTAACAGCTAAATCTAGTGTTAAATCTAGGTAATGAATAAACATACTAATTTTACTATTATTTCTACTTTACCATACTTGTAAGATTTACATAATATTTCTCCCCTTAAAAAAAAAACCTGGTTTCTACCTACAACCAGTAATACTCACGTTTTTAGACTAGTTTTCTCCATAAGAATAATTATACCTTAAAAAGGTATATGTTAATACATCCTTAATATATATCTACAACCAATATAGCATATTTATTCTTTAATGTTGCTTTTTATTTTTGGCATTAATTTGGATATTTAACAGAGTGCAGTCTACTACATTAACTGTACATGATGGTGGTGGTTTGCAAACGTTGTTATAACATCAAATTTCAGTTCCCAAGTTGAGGATTTTCAGGAATATTTTTCAGCCCTAAAATGAGAGTTACTACAGAGAACACTGTTATATGTCATAAAATGATTTTGAATTATAACAACAGTAAATCTTAATATAAAGCACAGGTCATCAAATCATTCACAGTTTCTCAGCCCATAAAATGGTTCATTCACAGGTACTAAAATAATGAAGTTAATTCTTTTTTAATAGGTGAAGAATTATTGAGTAATGATAATAAACACTATAATTCATTTTGTATATCAGCTTATATATTCTGATTTGTTATAATTTTATTTTAAGTTAGAATGAATCATATTGTTTCAAATTCTTTTTCTTTCTCCCAAAAAGGATGTTGTGCATGACTTCACAGGATTTATGACAGAGCCGATCAAAGAAATCATGAAAGAAATTGTGGATGTGGCAAAAAAAAAAAAAAAGGTGGGAAGTAGAGGGTTTCAAGATAGGATCCAGGACAAACTTGAGAACCAATAGACACCACACCAGAGGAATTAACAGAAGATGACTTGATAGAGATGAGTGCTTTGGAACCAGTGCCAGACAGTGGGACAGAAGACATAGAAGCAGTGCCAGAAAACCAACAGACGTTGGACAATCTGGCAGAAGGGTTCTGATCATTCAAGACTGCTCTGGCTTCCTTTACGACATGGACACTTCTATGCTAGGGGAACTGAAACTACAGCAGATGGTGGTAGGATTGGTACCATATAGAAACATTTTTAGAGAAATGAAAAAGCAAAAAAGTCAGACAGAAATTACAACATATTTCCATAAAGTTGCACTGAGTCTTACTGTTTCTCCCGCCTCCCCTTCCACCTCTGCCACCCCTGCCACCCAAGACAGCAAGACCAACCCTTTCTCTTCCTCCTTTTCAGCCTACTCAATGATGATGATGAGGAGGAAGACCTTTATGATGATCCATTTCTACTTAATGTATAGAAAAAATATTTTTCTCTTTATGATTTTCTTAATAACATTTTCTATTCTGTAGCTCACTTTATTTTAAGAATACTGTATATAATATGTATAACATACAAAATATGCGTTAATCAACTTTATGTTATGGGTAAGGCTCTGGTCGAGAGTAGGCTATTAGTAAAGTTTTGGAGGAGTCAAAAATCATAGGCAGATTTTCAGCTATGTGGGGGATTGGTCCCTAACACCTGTGTTGTTAAAGGGTCAACTGTATTTTAATCACTTCTGCTCTCTTTTAACAATTTGCACGAAATATCTTTATTCACCCTTTTATTTTTAGCATTTGGATCTAACCTGAGTCTCTTATAGACAGTATATAGTTGGATCACGTTTGTTTTTTAAATTCCATTTTGCCAATCTCTTTTGATTGAAGAGTTTAATCCATTTAAAGTAATTATTGACGAGGGACTTATGTCTGTCATTGTGCTATTTGTTTGCTATATGCCTTAAAGCTTTCTTGTCCCTCATTTCCTGCATTATAGCTCTTCTGTTTTTAGTTGATTTTTGGGGTAGGAAAATGTAATTCTCTTATCATTTCTTTTTGTGTATTCTCTATAGCTATTTTTTGTTGTCACATTTAACATCCTAGTCTTAACACTCTAAATTAAATTTATGCTAGCTTTACTTCAATAACATACAAAAACTCTGCTCCTATACAGCTGTGTCCCCATGCATTACTCTCTTAAATCACATAAGAAACAAAAAGTGGAATTCCAAATCAAAGTTAAACTACTGCTAGGTGATTTTTTTTTTTTTTTTAATCATTTCCCATGTATTTACCCTTACCAGAGGTCTTTCTTTTGCAGTATCAAGTTTCAGTCTAGCATCTTTTCATTCGAACCTGAAGGATTCTCTAGTACTTCTGGCAGGGCAGGTGTCGTAGCACAACAAACTCCCTCAGCTTTTATTTATCCAGAAATGTCTTAATTTCTACCTCACTTTTTAAAGACAGTTTTGCCAGATATAGGATTGTTTGTTGACAGTTTTTAAAATCTGTATATATATTTTGAATATATTAACCCACTGCTTTCTGGTTTCCAAGGTCTCTAATGAGAAATCTGCTAACATTATTGAGGATCCCTTGTATGTGGTGAGTTGCTTCTCTCTTGCTGCTTTTAAGATTCTCTTTGTCCTTTGACAGTTTGATTATGTGTCTCAATGTGGATCTCTTTGATTTTATGCTACTTGTAGTTTTTTGAGCTTCCTCCATGTTTACCTTCATATATCTCATGAAACTTGGAAAGTTTTCAGCAATTATTTCTTTAAATAATCATTCTACCTTTTCTCTCTCTCTAGCAGTCTCCACAGTGCATGTTGGTCCACTTGATGGGTGCCACAAGTCTTTTAGGCTTGGTTCACTTTTCTTCAGTCTCCTTCCTTTCTGTTCCTCATATTTGATTTCAATGATACTGTCTTCAGATTCACTGATTCTTCTGCCTGCTCAAATATGCTTTTAAATCCCTCTAGCAAATTGATTTCAGTTATTGTACTTTAAGCTCAAGAATTTATTGTTTTCTATACATTTGATATTTCCATTTGTTCATAATTTTTTGACTTTGTTCATATCATCTTTCAGCTCTTTGTGCATATGTAAGACAGTGTTTTAGTCTTTGTCTAGTAAGTCCACCATCTAGTCTTTCTCAGGGACAGTTTCTTTTTTCCTTTCAATGGACCATAATTTCCTGTTTTTTCATATACCTTGTGATAATTTTTGTTGTTGAAAACTGGACATTTGAAATTTATAATTTGAAATTGAAATTTATAATCTGACCTCTCGAGATCAGATTCTCCCCCTTCCCCATGGTTTGCTGAGTTTTTATTTGTTAAATTGTTATATGGTGTCTCTGTGCCAGAGATTGGCCTGAGGAGTAAACTTAAGATCTTCTCAGGTCTTTTGAGCCTGGACCTTTCCCTGGGCATTCATGGTAGTTTTCTGAACCCCCCTGTATATGTGGTTGCTTTTAAATGTCCTCGTCCTTAAATGTCTGGCTTTCAAAAAGAGAAAGAAAGAAAAATGAAGAAGGGAAAAAGCACCAGCACTTTAGATTCCCAGGAATTCACTTTACCTGGAAGGGGAAGGGCTTGCAATAATGGCAGCGGGGGTTCCAACAATAACTCTCCATGTGTCTGTACCTCCATGACCAGAAGGGGCAATCGGAGAACAATTTCCTGATGTTTACAGGACAAAATCCTTATTTCTCATCCTAGCTTCTGCTCCAGAAACTTGTGCAGAGCTGCTTGTCATGGGCCTGGGGTGGGTGATGGGTAGCCACTATGACACTAAGAGTTGAAACTGACCAAAATTAATCACAATTACCACACAGGTCTTCTACGGGGACAGCTTTTGAAGTATTTGAGGTGTGTTCTGATGAGGGGAGAAGGGGCTTTTACTGTCTCTTTCCTTGGTTCACCTCTGGAAAACCACCTGGCTTATGGTTTAGCCTGGATGTCTAATGAAGCTACCAGCCTCCTCTTAATTGCTTTCCACCAAAATATTCATTGTTTTTGAGTGCCCTTAGACTTAAACTTTCCTGCACACTCTTTCAAATAAAGTCAGTTAATTGGAAAAGTTTCTCACCCTTGGCAAAATCTCGAAGCCATGCCCCAGAGCCTGGGCTGGAGACAGTGGCATGCTTCTCTCTAACACCTATGTTTTAGGAGAAGAGTGCTGGGTGAGAGTGATAGCTGGGTGCTAGTATTCTCAGCTTTCCTCTTCTGGCTTGGAATCTCCACCCTACCAAGACAAAGTAAGGGTGATTGGGGCCCCAATATTCTCAAGACAGCATGCGTAAGACAGAGCCTCTGTCATGTGACTGGGGTCTTGGTGGAAGGAAGCCCTAGATTTCTCCTCAGCTGTACTGGCTGGCAATTCAGCCTCTAAAACTGTTTGCTAGAGGGGTATGAGAAATACTGGCACCTTGCTCCTCCTAAGTAGATGCCATAACCCTTGAATGGGAGCTGGGAGTCAAGGGAGGCAATGAATGGTCTTGAACCATAAGATGATATTCTAAGCAGTCATTAAAAATGATCAGGTTAAGGGCAGGAAAACTAACATGGAAGACAGTTAATCACATATTGTAAATGAAAACTGGAGTTTACAATATATATTATCCTAACATTGTGTAAGAGTGTGCGTGTATATCTTAAAAGAATACTGAAAGATAAGGAGCCAAATCAAACCAAAAACCCCAGAGAAAACTACCACAACCCACGTACAGATAACAGAGAGAGAATTTTTGGCTGTGTGTTACTGGAAGCAAGCTTAGGGGTAAGGCCCACTCTTGTAGATGGGATAACTACCCCCATTTTTTAGACAAGGAAACCAATCTCACAGGGAATTGACCATCCCAAAGTATGGACTCGAGACATGAGAGAGCTTGATAGTAATCTCTTCTCACCTCCTGAAGAATCTGAGGAGATCTTGCTCTTAAGAAGTGATATCTAAGAGAATTCGGTTCCTCATCTGAAAGAGAAGCCTGGGAATGCAAGATCTGAGAGGAGGGGCAGGCTAGGAAAAGCGAGATGAAGTTCCTCAGATAAAAGGACCTGAGATTGTGCAGTGTGCAGTCATTGAGTGGTAGATGAGGACTCAGTGGAAATGCAGGACTTGGAATAGGTAAGTCTTCCTCAGGCAGACAGAGATGCAGTGGAGAGGTCCAGGGCAGTTGCAGCTGCAGTGTCTGGTTGAGGGCATCAAGGATACCCAGGGGCTGAACCCTCTCGGAAGCAACAGCTCTACACTTCCCTGCCAACGACAAGCTGGGTATGAAGTGACAGGGCACACCAGACCAGGGGAGGATGAGCTGAGGACAGAAAATAGGTCCAATTCCAGAAACAGGCTTAGAAGAGTTAATCAGAAAACAATTTGCAGGCACTAGAAGTGATTACATAGTCATTTCACAGAGTACAAACCGATGACCCAGCAATTCCCATCCTGGTTTAAACACTAGTGCCCTGTGGGATATGTTTGATAGTGAAGTCAGTTTAGTATATGTGAAAAGGTATTTCTTTAAATGGAATGTAGTATTATACAGAAGAAAATATCAATGTATATTGCAGGCACTTACAGTAAGTGTTGTTTCACACAACAGAATCTCACGTGAAGGTGTTGGTTACACATGCATGTACGCTGGATATACATGTGCAGGCACAATTCTCCAAACATCCACGCAGCTCCTCCCTCAGTGTGGCCTCCTCGTTGAGCTCTTTTTGTATCCACCTGATATAGTTTGGATATTTGTCCCCTCCAAACCTCACTGTTGAAATTGGATCCCCAGTGTTGGAGGTGGTGCCTGATGGGAGGTGTTTGGGTCATGGAGCCAGTTCCTTCATGAATGGCTTGGTGCCATTCTGTTGAAGGATCTGTCTGTCTGTCTGTCTCCTTCCATGTGATGCTTTCTCCCCCTTTGCCTTCAACCACGAGTGGAAGTTCCCTGAAGCCCTCACCAGAAGCAGATGCTGGCGCCATGCTTCCTGTACAGCCTATAGAGCCATGAGCCAAATAAATTTCTTTGTAAATTACCCAGTCTCAGGTACTTCTTTATAGCGATGCACACAGACTAGGACACCATCCCTCTGACAACTTTTCCTATTTTCATTTTTCTTTTTCTTTTTAAAATTAAAAAAAAGACCGGGCGCGGTGGCTCACGCCTGTAATCCTAGCACTCTGGGAGGCCGAGGCGGGTGGATCGCTCGAGGTCAGGAGTTCGAGACCAGCCTGAGCAAGAGCGAGACCCCATCTCTACTAAAAATAGAAAGAAATTATCTGGCCAACCATAAACATATATATAGAAAAAATTAGCCGGGCATGGTGGTGCATGCCTGTAGTCCTAGCTACTCGGGAGGCTGAGGCAGTAGGATCGCTTAAGCCCAGGAGTTTGAGGTTGCTGTGAGCTAGGCTGACGCCACGGCACTCACTCTAGCCCAGGCAACAGAGTGAGACTCTGTCTCAAAAAAAAAAAAATTCAAAAAAAGCCTACAGCACCCGGTATTCCCAGGCGGTCTCCCATCCAAGTACTAACCAGGCCCGACCCTGCTTAGCTTCCGAGATCTGATGAGATTGGGCACATTCAGGGTGGTATGGCTGTAGATTTTTCATTTTTCTTTAGAGCACTTTTTACTATTATCTCCTTTGCAAAAAAATTTTTTTGTGCTGAGGACCGACTTTCAATAGATCACACTGCAAGTGTATTTTCTCAATATGACTGACGGCAGCAACAAAGCCACAAACTATCTGATCTATGACAACCTCCCAATGGCCTATTTGTAACAAATGATCATTCCTGGATCAATACAAAATGTGGGGCCAGTGCTGGGGTAAATGCCAACCCTGTTATCCTAAGGACAGGTTCCATTAACAGAATAATGTAGAAAAGTTGCATTGAGCAGACAAATAGTTCCAATGCATATTTAAGTACATAATAAAAATGCCATATTAAATCAAGGAAAGGGCTGAATTATTCAAACAGTGCAGGGAAAACTGGCTATGTGGGAGAATAAAGCTGCTTACCTCTACCACATATGACAAGGAACACCAGAAAGAGATAAGAATAGTGCAATTTCAAATAATGTCTACTTTATCATGTCAAAGGAGACATACCTGCCACAATGCTTGGTTCCAAAGAGAATTTCCTTACACTAATACAAACGCACAATGAAGGAGAAACACTTAACTTTCAGCTAGTGAATAACTTTATTTCTAATTCTGAGCACTCTACATAGGAATTTACAGAAATGAAAAACACTGTGCTACTTATTCTCCATGTACTCTACCCAGATTCTCTCCACCTTTCTCTGAACCCACCTGGGCTATCCTGCAGATGCATCTAGTTGGATTCACAAAAAGGGAGGCACTGGCAATTTGGTGCCACAGTTCTGGTGGTGACAATGTCTCCGACACAGTGGCCCCTCCTTCATGACAGCAGCTCTTGCTGGGCTCTAGTAACACTGCTTCCATCCTTGCCCCTTGAGGCCTCAGAATGGTGATGGCTTCCTGTTGACGCTAGTCTCTAGGTGTTTCAATATCCCTTGTTTCCAGCAGACACCACTGTGGTAAGTCTGCCATTAAAATCTGTTTAGTTGGAGAAGTCTGTTGTCCAGCAGAAAGATCCATGGCTGACACAGCAATCCCTATATCAACTTGTCAAAAGAAACAATTCTTCCCCCAAAATCAATGTATAGAACATTAACACTTAGAAAAATTTTCCTCTGTGTCAGCTGGAATGCCTTCAGCTCTAAGTATCAGACAACCCTAAGAATAAATAAGAGACAGTTATTATCACAGGTAATACAAAGTCCCAGTAGAGAGCAAGTGTGGCGATCTGAGAAGCTCAGCAACATCACCTCTGAGCTGGCTTTTCCACCTTGTGCACTGTCGTCTTCAGGCTACTGCCCTCCTCCAGAGCTACCAACTGTAAGCTAGTATCACACACAGACATGAAAAAGTCCAGCAGAAGATGGACAATCTATTCTCATGTCTCTCATATCTTCTCATGTCCTAACAATGTATTATCAGGGAGATCTTTCCCAGAAGTATTGTAGAATATTTCCCAACACCTCATTGCTCACATGTTCACCCCAACAAAAAAGCATTAGAATGGAATTTCCATGATTAGCTGTGACTAATCTGGACTTACCCCCTAAATCATCTGGGAGAAGGATGGACAAAGATATAAAACTTAGCTCAGCAAGGAAGACGTAGGGAATGGCCATTGGGTGGGCAGTATCTCTCAGAACTGCTGACTGTGTTCTAAGGAAGTGTAGGAAACAAGAAGACAAAGGAGGTAGTGACACTATATGACATTCTACAATACTAAATACAAATATATAGTTCCTGGGTTACATAGACCTAAAGTTACATATATCATGCCTAAATAGATGCACATTGAAGTATCAAGTATGAAAAGAACATTTCATTACATACCACCACATTTTATATGCAGAGTGTAAACTGTTACTGTTTATAACTGATGTTAACCTTTGCATAATTTATGTAAATATCATTCTTATTAACAGCATTTACATTATCCATTGACCCAGAGGTAGCTCAAAAACCTCAGAAAAAAATACTGTTTGACTTGTTTATTGAAGTGGTAGTTCAGTAATAATGGCCATACGCATTCATATATGCCAGGAAACAGAGGAAAGGTTATGTGATACGGTTCTTTGTGAAATAATATTTCACTTAAGACATATACTGGCCAAGCTAAAAAAAGACTCTGGTAGCATTTAGAATAGGACTGATTCAGAGGTAGTTAAAAACCTCACAAAAACATTTTTTGGCTTCTTTCCTGAAGAGGCAACTCAGCAATAATGGCTGTAGCCATTAATTTATGTCAGGAAATAGAAAAATGGGTATGTGATTTGTACTTTAAATCTGCTATATATTTCATTATATATACACAGTGGTATCCTGGTAAATATTTCACAACAGGTTCTCTGAGAAAATGAAGACCTTGATTAATAGACTTTGCCAATGTCCATAGTGTAAATACTCCCATTAAACTACCAACAGGGTAGCACTGAATGTGGAGTAAGGAAGAGATGTGCAGTGGCACTCTAGGATATAGTATTTTCACCATACAAATTCAATAATATGAGTAACCTAACCCACAAAGATAAAAGTGAAATGTAGCAAAATAATTTGGAAGTGATGAGTGTTGAATATTTAATAACTTTGTTTTTAATATAAATAAATTGTAAGTTTATATAATTTTAAATAATGACTGTTTAATAACTGGCTCACAAAACTCCTGAAAATTTAACAATCAGCAGCATTTTTAAGTCAGTATGAGGTGAAGCTAGCATATCACTATAGTAAGTGTGTACAAATATATTTACATATATATATATATCCACATACATATCTACACATACAATTATATCAACTTATAAAGACACCAATGGCATTTAGTGTGGAAAATGTTAATATATACCATAATAGTTACTAAACTCAGTGTAAGTATTTTCTCCTCACAACCATGTTGGGCCCCAATATACAAATCAAGCACACTCCAAATTTCTGTTACATAAGCACCCTCACATATGGTCTATAAACATGAGGGACTCCTCACACATGTGCTTAATGCCGCTGTCATTCACTTTAAGCTTTAGATTCCACTGTAAATATGGGTATAAATGAAAACTGCCCATTATATTTACAATAAAATTTTGGTATCACATCTGGAATGACACTAAACAACATAAATTCTAGATAAAGATTTTACCATATTACTTAAATGAATAGATTTCCCCTCAATACAAATTTTCTAATGAAAGGTTTTAATTTTTCTTGAAAGCGTTCACTATTCAAATGAGATACCATTTTCTTGTAATTTGTGGCATTCTTTGGCTTTCTCTCATTTCATTTTTTTAAATTGTACAACAAATTTGACAGGTCGTATGAAGGCTTCCGAACATTCAGGATGTGGAAAGAGCTTTTGCCCTTGTATGAATTCTCTGATGTTTGGTGAGTACTGACCTCTGACTAAAGGTCTTCCCACATGCATCACACTCATAGGGCTTCTCCCCTGTGTGAGTTCTCTGATGTTTAGTGAGAGCTGATTTTTCACAGAAGGTTTTCCCACATTCATTACACTTATAGGGTTTCTCTCCTGTGTGAGTTCTTTGATGTACAATGAGGTTTGACTTCACACAGAAGGATTTTCCACATTCATTACATATAAAGGGTTTCTCCCCTGTGTGCGTTCTCTGATGGACAGTTAGGGCTGACCTGTGGCAGAAGGATTTTCCACATGCATTACATTCGTAGGGTTTCTCCCCTGTGTGTGTTCTCTGGTGTTCAGTGAGGTTTGATTTCACACAGAACGTTTTTCCACACTGCTTACATTCATAGGGTTTTTCTCCTGTATGTGTTCGCTGATGGTTGGTAAGGTGTGGTTTCTGGCAAAAGGCTTTCCCACATTCAGTACATTCATAGGGCTTCTCTCCTGTGTGTGTTCTCTGATGTTGAGTGAGGTTTGACTTCTCCCAGAAGGTTTTCCCACATTCACCACATTCAAAGGTTTTTTCTCCTGAGTGAGCTCTCCGAAGTTGGGTAAGATGTGATTTCTTACTAAAATTATTCCCGTTTTCATTGTAATGATAGGGTTTTTTCCCCATATGTACTATCTGATGTTTAAAGAGAACTGACTTTTCCCAAGTTTTGTCACTCACTTTATATTCATGGGGAATCTTTTTTGTGTAAGCTCCCTGATGGAAAATGAAAGTTGAATCGTCACAGAAGATTTCCCCGTATTCATTATATTCATAAGGATTGCCCCTTGTAAGAGCTCTCTGATGTCCAAATCTTAAATCCATACAGAAGGACTTCCCACAAATACCACATGCATATGGTTCCATTTCCAAATGAGCTCTCTGAGATACGTTGAACTTTAAACTTTCAACAAAGGTTCTTCCACATTCATTATATTTACAGAGTGTCTCTCCTATGTGAGATCTCCTATTTGTAAAAAAGGCTGCCTGCTCATGGAGGCTTTGCCCATTTTCATTATACTGAAAAGGTTGGTCAAAAAGTGGCTGACTGAGAGCCTGGCAATGATTAAGGACATTCCTTTTTTGATCATATTTATAAGATTTCTCACCAGCAGGAATTTTCTCATGCCTAACATCAAGGAGCAATTTCTCATATACATTACATTTATCAGGCTTCTTTCTGGAACAGCTCTTTTTACTAATAATTAAGTTTGAAATATTTTTCAAACTCATTTCACATGAGTCACATATTTTATAGGGGAAATTTCTTGAAGAAACAGGGTCCATGCTGAGATCGAAAGTTTTTCTTCCTCTATCACCACTTTGTACACTTAGTATCTTGTTGTTGGTGAATATAAGCTCCCAAAAATGTTCATCTTGATTTTTGTGGTTGTTCTCTAGCAGGTCATCAACTTTCCATTTCCTTTCTAGAAATGAGAAAAATAACCACATCTTATGAATCTTAATACATTTCTGATGGAATTGGACTTTTACACAGATGCCCCAGTACACAGTCAATTCTTTTATTTTAGGCTCAGTTTCCTGGTATGAACTGAATTCAAGTATACATTTTCTTTATCCTCCTGGTTTAAGTGGAAAATACAAACATGCTGCAATACAAACAGGAGGGGAAATTGGCAATGATATTTAACACTTTACAATAACCTTCAAAACTGGAAACAGGTGAAATAAAATTCATAAGACAGAGAACCAGAGTGGCTGATTCAGAAATAGGAAAACTCAGAGAGAATGGGGTGAGCCCAACAGAAACAATAAACTACGAATAAAGTGATAGTGAAGATTACTAGACAAAGGGTTTCAGAGGCTGAATTATGTTTGGTAGAGACAAAATAGATGTTAGTCCTAATCCTCTCACAGAATTACTGGGGTAGGATTCCCACCAGAGTACAAGCTTCTTTTCTATTCTACGCATCAACATCAAATTAACGTCCTGAAAACACCAACTTCTTAGGTTCAAAAGAAATGTCCTATACCCAGGATTTAGCATTTTCTTTAATTTTATTGACAAGGAATATTTTTTTTAATGCTGTAGGAAATAATCTCAAGACATGATGAACAGGGGATGGAGATTTTCCGAGTTGTTCATTCAAAGAACAGGAAATTCACAGAGAATGAGTAAACAAGGGAGTTGTTTTTTAAATGAAAATAGAAAAAAATGTTTGAGAAATATGAGGCTTGGCAGAGGCAAAGCATGGTTTACATCTTCATCCTCTCAAAGACTGATTACTATAGTAGAAGCCTCACTACTATCTATGTCTGCTTCTACATTCGGGTTTTTAAATCTGCTTTAATATCTAGGTTTTTCTCTCATATCTAGGTTTTTCTGCATTAACATTTAGCCTCCTCTGGGGCTTTACGGACTTGTGAGGCCCATAAGGATCATATTTCTCTATATGGTACTAAGATGTTCAGTAAACTTTATCATAAAATTTCTTGGGTACACTTCATTGCAGCTACCCCAAGGGATGTTAATCACGTTAAAAAAAAAAATCTATGATAGCCCTGAGCTCACTGCCCCAAAGACCAACAGATTACAGTTATTATCCTGGAAAAAACACATCAAAACAAGATAAACAAAACTTTACACCAACTGATTCTGATTAAGTGTTCAAGTCAATATTCCGCAAATCCATTAAAAGTATGTGCAACTCTGGCCAGGTATGAGACTCTCTGTTGTAAATTGCTCATTCCCAACAAAACACCTTTCAATCAACTAGAAGCATTCCACCCTTGGCTCTCCTTAGAACCTGGACATCCTTCAGTGAACTGCTACTTCCTTTAATGAAAAAAAAAATCAATTCCAGTAGTGTCATGGGAGAATCTTTGGAGTTTTCTAGATATAAGATCATATCATCAGCAAAGAGAGATAGTTTGACATCTTGTGCCCCCATTTGGATGCCCTTGATTTCTTTCTCTTGTCTGATTGCTCTGGCTAGGACTTCCAGCACTATGTTGAATAGAAGCAGTGATAAAGGGTAACCTTGTCTGGTTCCAGTTCTAAGTGGGAATGTGTTCAATTTTTCCCCATTCAGTATGATGTTGGCTGTGGGTTTGGCATATATGGCTTGTATCATTTTTAGGTAAGTCCCATCTATGCCTATTTTGTTAATAAGCATTCTTATCATAAAAGGGTGTTGAATTTTGTCGAATGCTTTTTCTGTGTCTATTGAGAAGATCCTATGGTCTTTGATTTTGCTTCTATTTATGTGGTGAATTACATTTATAGATTTGTGTATGTTGAACCATCCCTGCATCTCTGAGATGAAGCCCACTTGGTCATGAGGGATTATTTTTTTGATAAGCACCTGAATTCGCTTTGTTAGGATTTTGTTGAGAATTTTTGCATCTATATTCATAAGGATATTGGTCTGTAGTTTTCTTTTTTTGTTGCGTCCTTTCATCGTTTTGGTGTCAGGGTGATGTTGGCTTCATAAAATGTGTTGGGGAGGATTCCTTCCTTCTTGATGTTATGGAATAATTTCTGCAGGATAGGCACCAGTTCTTCTTTGTACATCTTGTAAAATGCGAGCATGAAACTGCCTGATCCGGGACTTTTCTTTTTGGGAAGGGTTTATGTTTCTGTTTCAATTTCGGTACTTGATATTGGTCTGTTCAGGAATTCTATTTCTTCCTGATAGAGCCTAGAGAGGTTGTGTGTTTCTAAGAATTTGTCCATTTCCTCCACATTTTCCAGTTTATGTGCATATAGATTTTTACAGTATTCATAGACATTTTGTATTTCCATGGCATCAGCTGTAATTTCTCCTTTTTCATTCCTGATGGAG
>CM052446.1:151103-195369 GCA_028533085.1 Varecia variegata | reverse complement strand
AGACATTTTGTATTTCCATGGCATCAGCTGTAATTTCTCCTTTTTCATTCCTGATGGAGCTTATTAAAGTTCTTTCTTTTCTGCTTCTCATTAATCTAGCCAGAGGCATGTCAATTTTATTTTTTCAAAGAACCAATTTTTTGTTTTATTAATTTTCCATATAGTTTTTTTATTATCAATTTCATTTAGTTCTTCTCTGATATTTTTTATTTCTTTTCTTCTGCTGGGTTTGGGGTCAGTTTGCTCATCCTTTTCCAGTCCTTTGAGACGATTCATTAGATTGTTTATTTGTGATCTTTCTCTCTTTTGGATGTAGGCATTTATGGATATAAATTTTCCTCTCAGGACTGCTTTAGCTGTGTCCCACAGATTTTGATAACTTGTGTCTCCTTTGTCATTTAGTTCAAAGAATCTTTTGATTTCCATCTTGATTTCCTCCTTAATGCAATAACTGTTCAGCAGAAGGTTGTTTAGTTTCCATGACTTTGTGTAGAGAAGAGAGTTTCTGTTGGAGTTGATTTTTAATTTTATTCCACTGTGACCTGAGAGGATGCATGGTATAATTTCTATTTTTTAAAATTTTTTGAGACCTGCTTTGTGGCCTAGGATACGGTCAGTCTTAGAGAATGTCCCATGAGCTGATGAGAAAAACATACATTCAGTGGTTTTGGGGTAGAATGTTCTGTAAATGTCAGTCAGGCCCATTTGTTCTAGAGTTCTGTTTAAGTCCACTGTTTCTTTGTTTATTTTCTGTTTGGAGGATCTGTCCTGTTCTGTCAGAGGACTGTTGAAGTCTCTGGCTATTATGGTGTTCCTGTTTATCATTTTGTTTAGATCAAGTAGGATTTGCTTTATGAATCTGGATGAATCTGGAGTTACGTGCATAAATATTAAGAATTGTTATGTCTTCTTGTTGCATTGTACCCTTCACCATTATATAGTGACCCTCTTTGTCTTTCATCACTTTTGTTGATTTGAAGACTAAGTTATCTGAAATCAGAACTGCCATGCCAACTTTCTTTTGGCTTCTGTTTGCTTGAAATACTGTTTATCCCTTCACCTTGAGTCTGAATGCATCCTTGTGGTTTAGACGTGTTTCCTGAAGACAGCAGATATTTGGCTTGTGTGTATTTACCCATTCACCCAGCCTATGTCTCTTTAGTGGGCAGTTCAAGCCATTTACATTTATTGAGAGAACTGATAAGTGGGGTAGATTTCTGTTCATCCTGTTGAGTTGAACTTTGTTGCTTTACACTCTGGAGCCATTGTGGTATCTAGCCTTTGATCTTTAGCTTTTGGATGATTTTACATTGATGAATGTTTATTGTGCTCATCCACGTATAACACTGTTTTGAGTACTTCCCAGAGGGCAGGTCTTGTCTTGATGAATTCCCTCAGTCTTTGCTTGTCTGAGGTCTTTATTTCTCCTTCATATACAAAACTTAGTTTTGTGGGGTACAAGATTCTAGGTTGGGCATTATTCTGTTTGAGAAGCATGAGAATGGGGACCCAGTCTTTTCTTGCTTGTAAGGTTTCAGTTGAAAGAACTGACGTTACTCTGATAGGTTTTCCTTTGTAGGTTACCTGCTTCTTTTGCCTTACAGTTTACAGGAGGGCCTCTTTGATGGTTATTTTGGTCAGTTTGATGACTGTGTGTCATGCTGTCTTCCTGTTTGTGATGAATATCCCAGGAGTCCTTTGAGCTTCTTGTACCTGGATGGCTAGATTTTACAAGGCCTGGGAAATTTTCCTCTGTTATATCCTCAAATAGCTTATCTAACCCTTGTGTATTTTCTTCTTCACCCCCAGGGATGCCTATGATTTTCACGTTAGGCCTCTTCATATAATCCTACATTTCTTTACTCTTTTCTCTTATTTCTCTGCTCTATCTCTGTGACTGACTTATTTAATTTAAAGGTGTTATCTTCAATCCCTGAGATTCTTTCTTTTGTTTGGTCTACCCTGTTCTTGAGGCTTTCCACTGTGTTTTGTAATTCCTTGAATAAATTCTTCATTTCCAGGAGTTCAGTTTGATTTTTCTTTAATATTTCAATTTCTTTAATGAATTTTGCAGTTTCTTTGTGTTGGTTATCCATTTTTTCTTGCATATCATTGAGTTTTCTTACAATCCATGTTCGAAATTCTTCTGTCAGTTTAGTTTTCTGAATTTGGTTAATGTCCATTGCTAGAGAGCTGGTGTTCCCCTTTGGAAGTGTGCTTTGCATTTGATTCTTCACACTTCCAGAGTTCTTTCACTGATTCCTTCCCATCTGGATCAGCTGTTGCTTCTTATCCTTAGATTTTCGTTTGACTAATGATACACCCTGTTTAGTCTCTGAGACAGTAGGTGCTGTTTGTGGGTGAGATTCGACCACACCCTGTATGATGAGTCAGTAGATGCACTTAAAGGGTGTGCAGAATGACCTCCCTGTCAGTAGGCGGCGATTGCTGGGAGGAGCAGGGTGGAACAAAGTCTCAGGTTACAAAATCAATGTACAGAAATCAGTAGCATTCCTATAGGCCAACAACAGTCAAACTGAGAACCAAATCAAAGACTCAATACCTTTCACAATAGCAACAAAGAAAGTAAAATACCTAGGAATATATTCAACTAAGGAGGTAAAAGACCTCTACAAGGAGAACTACAAGACAGTGAGGAAGGAAACAGCAGAGGACTTAAACAGGTGGAAAACCATACCATGCTCATGGGTCAGCAGTATCAACATTGTTAAAATGTCTATACTACCCAAAGTTATCTACAGATTCAATGCAATCCCTATTAAAATACCAACATCATTCAGAAAAAATAATTCTACACTTTGTATGGAACCAGAGAAGACTCTGTATAGCAAAAACAATTTTAAACAAAAAGAACAAATTGGGAGGCATCAATTTACCAGACTTCAAGATATACTACAGGCTATAGTAACTAAAACAGCATGGTACTGGCACAAGAACAGAGACATAGACCAATGGAATAGAACTGAGAACCCAGATATAAAACCATCCTCATATACACACCTAACCTTTAACAGAGCAGACAAAAGCATACACTGGGGAAAAGAGTCCTTATTCAATAAATGGTGCTGGGAAAACTGGATAGCCACATGTAGAAGACTGAAACAGGATCCGCACTTTTCACCTCTTACAAAAATCAACTCGCGGTGGATAACAGACATAAACCTAAGGTGTGAAACTATAAGAATTCTAGAAGAAAATGTTGGAAAAACTCTTATAGACATTGGCCTAGGCAAAGAATTCATGAAGAAGACCCCAAAGGCAATCACACCAACAATACAAATAAATAAATGGGACCTGATGAAATTAAGAAGCTTCTGCACAGCCAAGGAAACTATCAGGAGAGTAAACAGACAACCTACATAATGGAAGAAAATATTCGCATGTTACACTTCCGATAAAGGGCTGATAACTAGAATCTATACAGAACTCAGGAAAATCAGCAAGAAAAAAATCAAACAACCCTATCAAAAAGTGGGCAAAGGACATGAACAGAAACTTTTCAGAAGAAGATAAACTTATGGCTAACAAACATATGAAAAAATGTTCAACATCTCTAATCATCAGGGAAATGCAAATCATAATCACAGTGAGATACCACTTATCCCCAGTGAGAATGGCCTTTATCAAAAAGTCCCAAAACAAAAAATGTTGGTGTGGATGCGGAGAGACGGGAACACTCATACACTGCTTGGTGGGACTGCAAACTAGTACAACCTCTGTGGAAAGCAATATGGAGATATCTTAAAGAGATACAAGTAGAACTACCATTTGATCCAGCAATCCCATTACTGGGCATCTACCCAAAAGAACAAAAGACATTCTATAAAAAAGACATCTGCACTCAAATGTTTAAAGCAGCACAATTCATAATTGCAAAGATGTGGAAACAACCCAAGTGCCCATCAATTCATGAGTGGATTAATAAAATGTGGTATATGTATACCATGGAATTTTACTCAGCCATAAAAAACAATGGTGATATAGCACCTCTTGTATTATCCTGGATAGAGCTAGAACCCATTCTACTAAGTGAAGTATCCCAAGAATGGAAAAACAAGCACCACATGTACTCACCATCAAATTGGTATTAACTGATCAACACTTAAGTCCACATATACTAACAATATTCATCAGGTGTCAGGCAGATGGGTGGGGGATGAGGGTATGGGTATATAGACACGTAATGGGTGTGGTGAGCACCATCTGTGGGATGGACATGCTTGAAGGTCTGACTCAGGTGGAGCAAGGTCAATATACATAACCTAAACATTTATACCCCTGTAATATGCTGAAACAAAAAAAAAACAACAACAGTAATAAAACAAAAAATATCTACAGGATCCCTACCACTTCAGGGCTCTACTTGCTCTGTCCTTTAGAAAAAGTTACTGTTCATATCATTCATTGTAACATAAAATAAATCCCTTGCTCAATGCTACAGCCTCTGTTGTGACCAGAGCCTGATTCTTGGCAGATGTTACTAGTGTCTTGTCTCCTCTGCCCCCACCGAGGAGGCAGTACATTAATGGTTCTTCACAGTAATGTGCATGCAAATCATTTCCAACCTGCACCTGATGAGCTATTATACATGAGGACAAAAATAGGAATGTGCACTTAGAAAGAGTACCACAGAATGTTTTCTGAATGAATGAAAAAGAATGGCCTCTCCTAAACCTGACTCCACAGGTAATCAACAAAGTAATTATCAAAATATCAGATTGAGGCAAAGTAAGAAAGGACCCTTTCTTGGAGAGACAAAATTTCAATAGAAAACCCCTGATCAGCAGCCATATGATCAGGCCTGAGTTATTGGCATACAGCCACCAGTAATTCAGTCATACAATGTGAAGTATTTAACTTATAGTAAAACATTGAGCTCTAACTTAAAACAAGTGAAATACCACCAATAAGACATTACCATGCATCATGCAATGTATAAACACTTTATATGCAATATTAATTATCTGAAAAAAGGCAAAGAAAATAAGAATTAAAGTTTTAGATAAATGAGAAAACATAAACAAAATTTAATATATAGGGTAGGGTTTCATATAAATTCTGGAGAGCAGAAAGAAAGAAATTTTAAGACAGGCAGAATAGGACTACAACGTAATAGTCAATGAAAGGGGACTTTCATTAAGTAGCAACTATAGGTTACTCTGTCAGGCTAGTGAAGATAAATTGAATGCTTTAGTTAAAAAGAAAAACCACCAATGGTAGTAGTTCAAGTCAGGAATGAGAAAACATGTAATTCTGCTTTTGAGTGATATCAGTGAAGAGTGAGAATATAAAGGGATGGAGAAGATGGTTTTGAATGGAAAATAACAATGAGACCATGAAGAGACCAGTAAGAGATTTTGTACAGTGACCCCACTGCTGCCATTTAAGGTAGCAGTAGGACAGCAGGATGCACCTTATTTGACTCCTGGGAATCAGGCTCTCTGGTTTTTGTGTAGTGCAGATTGTTCCTCCTCAATCTCCTCTAAAGGATGAATTTAATGCCTTCTAAAGGTGGTACTGTCCCAGGACTACTCTCACCTATATACAACCACACTCTAGAAAAGGGATCGGCGAACTATGACTGCAGGGCAATGGCCCTTGAGCTAAGAACATTTTTTACATTTTTAAAGGGAAAAAGATGAAAGTAGCAGTAGGGAAGAGGAAGGAAAGAGAGAGGAAGGAGGAAGAGGAATAAATAGAAAGAAAAACGAACAGAAGCAACAGCAACCAAGACCATATGTGGTCCACTAAGCCTCCAAAATGTTGGAGAAAAAGGAAAAGGATTATAGTGAGAGGAACGTATGGAGGAATGACAAGGTAACAGGGATGTGGGCCAAGTGTCCCTCATTATTTCCAAAGGTCTGAGGCTAAAAGTAGAAATTTCTTAAAAATATTGCAAAGGTGACAAACCCTAAACCAATGATCTAAGTTCTAATTTCCTCTGTCTTTCATCTGCCTTGAACTCACTGACTCACCTGGGTAGCACTGCCTTGGGAATCCTTTCTCTAAGATCCAGGGCTCTTCTCCTTGCTCTATCTTGAAGATCACTTCCGGCTTAGTAACACAATGCCCTGTTAAGAGAAAATAACACAGGGTTGGGGCTAAAGAGCTTGGCTTCAGGCACACTGAAAAAATGATAGGGAAGAAAGGTACAGCTCCAGGAGCTCAAGGAAGGTACCCAAGTGAACCAATCCCTGAGGAGGGAAGATGACATTCTTTATGGTGGCCAAAAGGTATTAGTCATCTCAGAGCCTCGAATCTCAAGCTTCAAACCAGAAAACTACAGGGCATTCTTATGTTTGAGCAACTAAGAAATGCATGCTATTGGCAGCCATGTGGAAAAAAAAATCCTTACCTACTGAGACAAGGTTGCTGTAATTTTCCAGGATGACATCTCTGTATAGTATCTTCTGAGCAGGGTCCAGAAGAGACCACTCTTCCTGGGTGAAGTTCACACATACATCCGTGAATGACACTTGTTCCTGTAACAGTATATTCCTTTTCTATATGAAGTAGTCAGAACTAAATAATGCAGAAAATATTTAAGAGAACTAATCTCTTTACAGTTTACTGAAAAATGACATATAGGATACCTCCCTTTGTGCTATACTATATAGAATAATACAAAATATCTTGTACAAATTGAGTTTCCACTAAGGGCTTAGAATTGTCCTCACTGCTGTGAATGCTACTGATGAAAACAAAATGGTTCCTGTTCTCGAAGTGCTTATGACCTGATTAAGAAGAAATACATATTCACAGTTATTAAACTGGACATTGTAGGAGCTAGCAGTGTACCAGGTAGACTGGAGTTACAGAGGAAAAGTCAGTTCTTTCACATTATCTTTTACATTATCAAGTTTCATCAAGGAAGTTAATACGTTCAGTTGTTAAAATAAATAATGGGATTGAAATGAATATGGCACAGGCTCTGACCACACTCAACACCTGGCTGCC
Organism: Varecia variegata; assembly: GCA_028533085.1. Taxonomy (NCBI): domain Eukaryota; kingdom Metazoa; phylum Chordata; class Mammalia; order Primates; family Lemuridae; genus Varecia; species Varecia variegata. Next base: position 188,391 of record CM052446.1, on the reverse strand, counting down.
CTGCAGTCTACCTGCCCATCAGAGAAAAGAATGAATCTTCTCTGCTTGAAGAGATCATCTTCTGGAGCCTTTAACAATTTTTTTGTTTTTGTTTTTAAACACAATATTTGGCATCCAGTAAAAAATTTCATGGTATGTAAAGAGACAGGGACCAAGAAAAAAAAATAGATTATAAAAGCAGACACATAGGTGACCCAGACACTGTAATTAACAAACAAGAACTTCAAAATAAATTATGATTAATATGTTCCATAAAACAAAGGAAAATATGAAAATAAACAAGAAGATGGGAGAAATTCAACAGTGTATGGTATGTGTGTAGTACAGAAAAAGGGTTAATAGAGGCAGCCTGAAACTACCATTCTTTGAAAGGTCTGTTGCAAGGGATCATGCTTGACTGGCATCTGGAAACTTAGATTTCAGGGGGGTTCTTATAATTTTCTGATACGAATGGCTCACTGAGCCTGAACTGTTTGTGTAAACAATATGGTTTATGCAAAATATGTGCATTCCTTCTGTGAGTCTAGAATTTTGGTATGTGCCAGGCCAAGAGTACCTATGTGACTAGCCCCTGATCAAAATTCTGGGCACCAAGTGTCTACTGAGCTTCCCTGGTATACATTTCACATGTGTTGTCATATGTCATAGTTAGAGGACTTAAGTGTGTTCTGTGAGACTCCACTGGGAGAAGACTCTTAGAATCTTGCTGATTTTGCTTTGTCTCCTTTCACTATATGCTGAGTCATCCTAGGGAATCATTAAACCTGGGTATGGTCTTGAGGACTTATACATGTATACACAGACACACACCCTAAACAATAAAATACACATTCTATCATTTTATTGGTACTCACATGGAACATTCACCAACATAGACCATACATATATACACACAGGCATAAAATGGGCATTCTAGAGCTGAAAAATAAAATATCTGAAATTAAGAGCTAATTAGATGGGTTCAAAATCATATTAGAAAAAGAAAACAAAATCTGAAGCATCTAACAAAAAACTGTCAAAATACATGAGGTAAAAACCGATAGAACTCAAAGGAGAGCTTAGAAATCTACATCACAGTTGGAGACTTCAACTCCCCTCTGTCAGTACTAATATATCAGCAAGCTGAAAATCAGTAAGTATACAGGTAACCCCGACAGCACTATCAATCAACTTGATCTAACTGACATTTATAAAATACTCCCCACCCTAAACAATAAAATACACATTATATCATTTTATTTATACTCACATGGAACATTCACCAACATAGACCATATTCTGGCCTATAAAACACACCTTAACGAACTTGAAGCAATAGCTGTCATACAAAGTATGTTTTCAGACCACAATGGAATTGAACAGAAACCAATAAAGCAAGAGATAGCTAGAAAATCCCTCTAAACTTGAAAGCTAAACAATATACTTATAAATAACCTACAGGCCAAAGAAGAAGTCTCAAATTTTTAAATATTTTAAATGAAATAAAAATGAAAATACCAAAATTTGTGGGATGCTGAGAAAGCACATATAGGGAAATGTATAGCATCAAATGCATATTTTGTTCTCAAAAGACTCTTCTACAAAAATGAAAAGACAAGCCATAGACTGGAAGAAAATATTTGTAAAACACATGTCTAATAAAGGAGTTATATCCAAAATATACAAAAGAACTCTCAAAACTCAATAATAAAAATACAAGCAACCCACTTGAAAAACGGGCAAAAGATCTGAACACACATCACCAAAGACATACATATAGCAAATAAACAATGAATAAACATTCAACATCATTTGTCATTATGGATACCAAATGACATTATGGATACAATGACATTTATTAGAAAGGTTAAATCTAAACTACCCATGAGTTCATACTAATATAAATAAATGATTAAATAAATGGGAGAGAACAGACAAATATCCTGTGCAGAATTACTAACAATTTATGTGGATACTCTGCCATCAAGGAAGTATAACTCTCCACTTCCTTCCAAAGAGTATAGTATGAAAACAGAGGAAGAAAGGGTAACTTTACAGTGAAGAAATGTGACCACACTACCTCAACCAGGTAACTAACAGTAATACATCAACGGTGACAAGTCACGTTGATAGCATTTTCCTTTGATATGATGTAACCAAATGGCACTTTACCTCTGTGGTCTTCCTCTAAGAAACTCTAACCCCAGTCTAATCCTGAGAAAAACAGTAGACAAATATCAACTGAGGGACATTCTACAAAACACTGGATTTGTACTTCTCAAAACTGTCAAGGTCATCAAAACAAGGAAAGTCTGAGAACCTGTTCCAGTCAAGGAGTCTAAGGAGACAAGATAACTAAGTAGAATATGGATATCCTGAGATAGAAAAATTTTATTAGGGAAAAATTAAGAAAATCTCAATAAAGTAGTCATTACTTAAAAATAAATCAATATTGTCACATTAGTTGTGACAAATATACTATATTAAGATGTTAATAACAGAAGAAACTATGTCTGTGGGGATGTGTATGGGAACTCTCTGTACTATTTTCACAACTTTTCCATAAATCTAAAACTCTTCTAAAGCAAAAAAGTTTATTGGTAAAAAATACTGACCAAATCAGAGGACAAGATTAATGAAGTAGAGTGATGCCAGCAAAATGGAGAAGTAGGCAGCATGAAGCTCAGGGCCTTCACAGAGACATCAAACAACAAGCAGGAACTGTCAGAATAAACTCTGTCACAACTCTGAGAAGGTCAAAGGCTCACTGCAACCAAGTGAATGCTGAATCAAGAAAAAGACAGCTTCAAAATGGTAGGAAAGCTTTGTGGCATTTCCACTTGCCACAACCCTCCTTGGCTGGTGGCAGCCTTGAGATGGAAGCCCATGCTCCAAGTGTGGGACCCTGGTGCTTGATTCTGGAGGGATCACAGCAGACCTTATTCACAAAGAATTGTTTGTCAATTCTAACCTGTGTGGGAATTAACTGAAGGACTGATGTTAAGATGCTCACCTCTGTTTCACCTAACTCAGAACTCACTTAGGGCAGAAAAGAAACAGGCATTGCTTGAAAACACTGTAAGGGGAACAAAATACCTGCGGCCACCTGGGGCAAAAGATTATGGTTGAGATATACAGTATGTTACCTAAAGCCTGGGAAGAAAACCTGGGGAAGAAAAGCTTCTTTGGGAAATCAGAGCTTTCAGAAAACCCCACAGATACTGGGGAATGTGGAAAGCAATGACATACCCAGGGCAGGATGCAAACCCACAAGCCTTAAGAAGACCCTAAGCTCTCACCTCTGGCTGACCTCTATGTTCAGTGTGATCAGGACGTGAAGGCTAAAGTGGGCTGTAAACAGCCTGGCTAAGCATTGAAGAATACCTCAGCTTAGAGCCAAGAACCAACATGGGGAGAAGTGGGGTCTTTTGTTTGGTTGTTGTTGTTTTTAGCAACTGGTATTCAACGAAATCTCTGTAAAAACATTAGCTCAATACAAGCCCAGGAACAGAGACTTCAGACCACACACAACAAGGAAACCAGTCTTTACGAAAATAGTATGGAAAGGTGATTAAACAGATAGACAACTGCAGCCTTCAAAATTGAAAAACAGCAAACCCCGGGGAAAGGTAAGAATCTGATTTCCAGTTACCACATTAAATTATTCAAATGTCCAGTTTTCAACAAAAAAATAAAAGGTATACAAAGACACGAGAACATATAGCCCACTCAAAAGAAAAATAAAAACCCTTCCTTGAGGAAGCCCAGACATTGGACTAGACAAAGAAAGACCTTAAATAAACTGTCTTAAATATGCTCAAAAAGGTAAAGAAAATCATGGACAAAAAACTAAAGGAAATGAGAAAAACAATGTATAAACTAACTTAGAAGTTATATATTAAAAAAATAGAAATTCTAAGGCCGAAAAGTAAAATGAGTGAAGTAAAAAATTCACTAGAGGATTCAACAGCCCATTTGAGCAGGCAGCAGAAAGAATCATGAACTGGATGACAGAATAATTGAAACAATCCAGTATGAAGAGCAGAACAGAAAAAAAAAAAAAGGAAGAAACATGAATAGACCCTAATGGACCTTTGAGTGGGCTATAATATACATTACAGGAGTCTGAGAAGAAGATGGAAAGAGGCAGAAAGATATTTAAAGAAATAATGGCTAAAAACTATCCAAACTTTATTAAAGACACAAATCTTATGTTCAGAAAGCTCAACAAACTCCAAGAAAGAAAACTCAAAGAGATTTCACTAAGGCACACTATAGTCAAACTGTCAAAAGCCAAATAAAAACAATGAATGTCAAAGATACCATGGAGGCCAGAAAGCAATGAGATGACATCTTTAAATTACTATAAGAGGGAAAAACAAAACCAAAAAAACTACCAACTGAGAATTGTAAAACTGGCAAATCAATCCTTCAAAAATGAAGGAGAAATTAAGACATCATTCCAGATAAACAAAAGTTGAGAGAGTTCATTATTACAAGTCCTGCCCTACAGGAAATAAATATTATACTAAATGGAATCCTTCAGGTTGAAATGAAAAGATCTTAGTACCTCAAAGATGTATGAAGAAATAAAGATCTCTGGTAAATGTTACTATATAAGCACAAAAGCCAGCATTTTGTATTTGGGGTTGTAACTCCAGTTTTTTCTTCCTAAAGGAATTTAAGACAAATGCATAAATGGTAATTATAAATCTATGTTATTGGGCATACAATGTACAAAGATGTAACTTATGACAAAAACAACATAAGGGGATGAATGCAGCTGTATAGCAGCATTTTTGTATGAGAAAGCCAGCTAATAAATGTAGAAGGAATGAGAAATGTGAAAATCATCATTTTGCAACCACCAGTATAAGAGCTAATTGAGACAAGTATCATCAATGGATGCTAAAAACACTGGGTGAGTGAAGTTGTTGGGAAGAATACCTTTGAAATGAAAACACAGTATCATCACCTTTGTAGTATTCTAGCCAATAATGTTTAACATGAAACAACCATGATGATGTAATCAGACAATTTCAGATTCTCAAGACTAAAAACGCCAATTTCAGGAAAGACAAAAAAGGCAGGAATCTGCTCTAAATTAGAAAAAAGTAAAAGGGCATGAGAACTGAACATAATGTGACATCATTCACTGGATACTGACTTGGAAAAAAATACATAAAATACATTTTTTAACATCTGGAGAAATTTCAATTTGGAGTGTACACTAAATAATACCATCTCAATATAAGGAAAACCTTGCTCTTAGGAAAAACATGCCAAAGTGTCATGATGCTTACACAACTTATTTTCAAAAGGTTCAGCAAAAGGGTACAGAATAGATAGCTCAGTAGAGAAAGCGAATGTGGCAATTAGTTAATAAGAGGTTAATCTAGGTGAAGTATATAGAGAAGTTTTCACTATATTATACTTTCAACTTTTCTGCAGGTTTGAGACTGTTTTAAATAAAAATTTAGGGGGACATATTTTTAAACAATTACTATTTACATGTACATATTTTGTAGATATGGTTCCTTACCACAACCTCCTCCAATAATAACTTAGTTCTTTCTTTTTTTTTTTTTTTTTAAAGAGATAGGGTCTTGCTCTGTTGCCCAGGCTGGAGTGCAGTGGCACCATCATAGCTTACTGCAGCCTCAAATTCCTAGGCTCATGTGATTTCTTTCACCTCAGCCTCCTGAGTAGCTGGGAATACACGTACACCCCACCATGCCTGGCTAATTTTTTTTTTCATTTTTTTTTTTTAAGAGACAGGGTTTCACTATATTGCTTACTCCTGGGCTCAAGTGATCCTCTTGCCTGAGCCTCCTCAATCACTGAGATTACCAGTGAGCCACAGTACCTGACTAGTTATTTCTTATTTAAAAATATTGTCTCATTTTGGGAAAGTTTAAAGTACAGTGGATTTAGATATTATGGATAACTATAAATTTTCTTAGCATGATAATGGTATTGTGGTTAGATGAGTAAATGTCTTTATTCAGCAGAAATGTAATTAGAAGAAAGTGTTATAATGTATATAACTTATTTTCAAATACATTTCAGAATAAAATGTATATACAGAGAGGAGATAAAACAAGGCAAAAATGTTAACTGATAAATCTAGGTAAAAATTATATTGGTGTTTATTTTCTTTGAAAATTTTCATACTAAAGGTTAAGAAAAAGAGGCCATATCTTTTAGAGATCCATATCGATATATTTACAAAGAAAATAATTTATCTTGAATTTGCTTCAAAATAATGTCAGCAGGAATGGGTAAAAGTAAAAAGGAAGCAGTATCTGAGTTGATAACTGGTGAAGCTGAGAATGGGTATATGGGGGTTAATATACTATTTTCTTACTTTTGTGTGAGTCTGCAATTTTCCCAAATAAAAAGCTAAAAGAATTGACATTTCTAGTCTGAGGTAAATATGTGTCTCTCGTAACTCCAAAAAATCAGTGAAGAAACATAAAGGTATAAATATATAATGACAGCAGAATACTCCTGGAAAGAGGCCCCTCAGCAGAAGAAATATTTTGAGTAATTTCTGAAAGATACAGAATCAGCAAGAACAAACAAAAGTCAGAGGCATGATGACCATTTCAAGCACAGCAGTGAGCAGGGAAATCTTCCTCGGTTCCGGTGGGAAGCTGGTTACATTTCTCATCTATTTATGTTTCCTTACCAATTCAACTACTGTCCTTGAATGAGCCTTTCCATTGTGGGAGAGAATAATAGGGGACAGGTTTCCCATCAGCTGAGTCAATTCACATTAGCTACCTGTGCTGATCAAACTATTTCTTCACTTTTATATATGAACAGAAAACAAACACCAGATATTTGAGGAAAATCAACAGCATAAAGCATAAGTACCAAGATGACTAGAAGTAAACGCTAAGAAACCAAAATCAATATAAGGAAAAGAAAAGAAAAATTAATTCTAACATCCTCAAACATATTTTTAAGACTATTACATCTAAATTGAGAACAGCCTACAATGATAAGAAGCCATCAGAGAGAAACAAAGAGTACTAGGAAATTAAAAACATGGTTCCCAAATTGTGAAAATTAAAAAAAAAAAAAAAACAAAGGGAAGAAAATTCTAAAGGACCTTAAAAGAAGGTTTGGAAATAGAATGAACATAGAAGACAGTACAAAAAAAGAAATGGAAATCAAGATAAATAAGAACACAGATGATGGATTCCGGAGATGTACTATTATACCAGAAGAAATACCAGGTGAAAACACAGAGGCTGAAGAAAAAGAAACAGGAAAAAATGATAATAACTATATATATTTACCAAAATGTCTCTCAGCAGAAGAAATTTCTAAACTCCAAAAATAAAAATATATCCTTCAAAATACCAATATAAACAAAATAAAAAACAATAGCCCTAAAGGAATGCAAGTCGATGCAAATGTCAGAACCTGACTTTGCATCTGCAGCTCCAAGAGAAACAACAACAGAGAAAAGTCTGGGCAAGGATCTGGAGAGAGCCTTGTACAGGCAAAGTCTCATTTGCGAGAAGCCCAAAGACATTCAGGCAGGCCAAGCCCTAGAGAGGATATCACCCTTATACTCCACCAAAATAACATCTACGTTTTTTAAAAAAAGGAATTCAAAAGTGGACAACACCACACAAGTAACAGTGGTGAACAAATGTAAGAGACCAGCATAAAATAGCTTTTGGAGAAGCCACAGCAGATGATTCTGGGAGTTTAAATGGATTTCTTTTAAAAACTAGGAAAGGAAAGTGCTTATGTAACTCAGAACACAAATTAGAAGGCCTTATGATAGTTTTAAGGGATATGTAAACCAAGTTTTTAATGTCCAATTATAGCTAACGCTAAAATACCACGTGGCACTACTACTCCAACTGAGAAGTTATGGCAGGACATTGTAGTTTACCAACAATCAAGCTGAAATGAGGTAATACAACAAGCAATGGCTAATAAAGCACTTCAGGGTCGTTTTCTTCTGTCCCAAATGCTCAGCAAGGGGAACCTTAAACTTCTTATGTATCAAATAGCTCTCTTATTCCAAGTGGACAATTTAAAATATAGCAACTCTCTTAGAACAGAGTTTGCAATTCAACAACACATATTAAGACATAGAACAATCATAAATAGTTGCTAAATGAATGAATGAATGAATGGATTAAGTAAGATTACAAGGAACACTAAATTCAGGGAAAGGAAGATATTAGCCGACAAAGACAACTAATTGAGTCAGTCAATAAATATCTTACCCTTAAAATCAGTATCTTGATGAAATTTCCATCAATATCCCAACAAAGGCTTTTATAAACAAAGGCTGGCTTATCCTGAAACTTACAATGGAAGGCACAGGCCACAAGAATACCTAAAGCAATTTTGAAAAAGAAGAATAGAGTGAAAGGAATCTCTCTACACAATATTAAGGCTCACTATGTAGTCACAGCAATCAAGATGCGTGGTATCAGCAGAGGGATAGACACACACACCAGAGGAACACAAAAGAGAGCCAGAAATAGACCCATATGCCGAAATATGCCCAAATGATTTCTGACAAAGGTGCAAAAGCAGCTCAATGGCATTTTCACAAATTTCAATGAAAAATTCAATGGAATTTTCACAAATTTGTGAAAAAAAATTTTCAGCAAATGGTGCTGGAGTAATTGTACATTCATAGGCAAAAACTGAACCTCAACCTAAACCACATACCTTACACAAAAATTAATCTAAATGTCCAGGTGAGGTAGCTCACGCCTATAATCCTAGCACTCTGGGAGGCCGAGGCGGGAGGATAGCTTGAAGTCAGGAATTCGAGACCAGCCTAAGCAAGAGTGACACTCCATCTCTACTAAAATAGAAAAATTAGCCAGGCATTGTGGTATGTGCCTGCAGTCCCAGTTACTCAGGAGGCTGAGGCAGGAGGATCACTTGAGCCCAGGAGTTTGAGGCTGTAGTGAGCTATGATGACACCACTGCACTCTAGCCTGGGTGACAGAGTAAGACTCTGTCTCAAAAAAAAAAAAAAAAATTAAATGGATGAAGTACTTAAACATAAACCTATAAAAATTTGGGGGGGAAAAAAGGGAAAAAATCTTTGGACATAGGGTTAGGCATGATCCATAACAGGAAATATTGATAAACTGGACCTCATCAAAATGAAAAACTTTTGCTCTGGTAAAATACCCAAAAAGATAAAAAGACAAGCTACAGACCAGGAGAAAATATTTTCAAACCACATATCTGACAAAGGATTACTATCTAAATATACAAAGAACTCTTAAAACTCAATAAGTGAAAAAAACAATCCAATTACAAAATGGTGTAGGAGATCAGAAAGAAATATGCCACCCCAAAATATGAAGGATTGTTGAGCTGAAGGCAATTAAGAAGCAGGTACAAGAAAGCTCTCTGCCCTCTATTTGCCTAAAAGGAGGACATAGATTTATAAAGACAAAAGGTATCCTGCCTCCCTGTCTACCAGGAAGAACAGAGGTTAACCACTGAAGACAACGTGAGACCCTATCATCCTGGATATGGTACCAGAGGAAACTACATTAATGAGCTTTACTAATGAGCCTTTATCTGTCATTTATTTGCCTTCCCACAAGTTGCCATCCCTAGATACTCAAGGTTCTTTTCCTTTGTCTTAGCATTTCTCCGAAAATTGACTGTTCTTGTTGAAGATGCTATGTAAGCTGGAATTCAAAGCTACCTCTTTAAGAACTACTTATTCTCTGGGGTCTCTCATGTCATTATGAAAATATACATTAATAAACTTGTTTGTTTTCCTCTTGTTAATCTATCTCTTGTTATAGGAGACCACTCCAACTAAAAGTCTATGGGGGAGTTCAATAAAAAATTAATATTCTTTCCTACCGTTCAAACACGAAGAACTATTTCAATGAAGAAAATATACACACGGCAAATATACACTAAACTATTTTGATGCAAATTAATACCACAATGAGATACCACTACATACCTGTCAGAATGGCTAAAACAAAAAAACAGTGATAACACCAAATGATGGAAAAAATGGAAACTGGATCATGCACACATTGGCTGGTGGAAATTTAAGATGGTATATTCACAGCAGCTTTATTTTTAATAGTCAACAATTGGAAATAACCTGGATGCTCTTGAGCAGGTGAATGGTTAAACTGTGGTACATTCACACCATGGAATACTAGTAAATAACAAAAAGGAATGAACTATTGATACACATACAACCTGGATGAATCACCAGAGAAGTGATAAAAGCTAATCCCAAAAGGTTACATACTGCATGATTCCTCTTCTATAATATTTTTGAAAGAACAGAAATAGATTAGTAGTTGCTAGGGTTTAGGGATGAGTTTGTAGGGGTGGGGGTGGGGGAATGACAAGGCCAGGATGGACGTGGGTGTGGCTATAAAAGGGCAACAGGAGGGATCTTCATGGTGATGGACTGTTCAGTATCTTGACTGTGGTGGTGGATACATGAAACTACACACATGGTAAAAACCACATATAACCAACAATACACGCCCGTGTATATACACAAATGAGTAAAACTGGGGAAATATAAGTACGATTGGTGGCAGTATCACAGTTTTGCATGTTATCACTGGGAAAAACTGTGTAAAGGGTACATAGGATCTCCCTATATTATTTCTTACACACAAATGTGGATCTACAATTATCTCACAATAAAAAGTTTAATTAAAAAAAACCCCTCAGGTAAGGATTATTAAAATAGCCATTTTCATTTATTCTTCAGTTAGTTGTCTGCTCATATTCTTTGCCTACTATTTGACTTTCTTCTTTTTAATGGATTTCAATTTACCCTTTTTATTTGTATGACATTTAATATGGATTGAAATTTTTTTAAATTTAAGCTTATTATGCGGGTACAAAAGTTTAGGTTATGTATATTGCCCATGACCCCCCACCTCCCCCAAGTCAGAGCTTCAAGCGTGTCCATTCCCCAGACAGTATGCATCACACTCATTATGTAGGTATATACCCATCCCCTTCCCTCACACCCCAATGGATTGAAATTTTTAAAAATTGTTACATAATTCTCTCAATTTTTCATTTGCATCTTACACTTGTATCATGGAATATTTGCATTTACATATATATACAAATATATGTATATAATTTTTTTTTTTTTTTTAGAGACAGGGCCTGCTCTGCCACCCACACTGGAGCGCAGTATCACTATCACAGTTCACTGCAGCCTCCTGAGTACCTAGGACTACAGGTGTGTGCCACTACACCTGGCTAATTTTTATTTTTTTGTATAGGCGGCATCTCACTATGCTGCCCAGGGCTGGTCTCCAACTTCTGGCCTCAAGTGAACCTCCTACATTAGCCTCCCAAAGTGCTGGGATTAACAGGCATGAGCTACCACATCTGGTAACATGTATGTATGCAATTTTTATGAAGTAAAAATTTTTTATTATTAAAAAAAAATCAGTACTCAACATATATAAGAAACTGAGACATGAAGCGTGAAGAATTTTAATTTCCCTGTGTCAGAAACAGGTATTTTATTCTGACTTCCTGGTTGTATTCTAATGATTTTGTTCTAGTTTCTCTGATTTCAAGATGCAGTTTTAGTTTCTTGTTGAGGTCACTGTTTTCTTTGTGACTCTACTTTGAGAAAAAATAATTCATTCCAAGTAGAAAATTATAATATTTAAAATAAAAGAACACAAATTTGTATATTGTTTCTACTTGGAATTTACATTTTTGGATGTTTCCAAATGATTTTATAGTTTGGTGAATTACTATTAGAGTACTCTGTCTACACTGCAGGTTAGAAATGAAGCATGAAATTGCAAGAAGGAATGAGAACACAGGAAAAGGCAAATATTTCAATAAATATAAAAGCCTACCACTGTCTAAAGCCACAATACTAAAGATGTCTTGTGGGGTTTAGAACACAGGGAGGAGAAAAAAATATATAAACACACAGGGCAGGAGGTGGTAAATAGAATGATATTGTGATAATTTAATTGTTAAGTTCTTGCATACCAAGGTAAACTCCAAATGGATTAAAAATTAAAATGTATAAAAGTACTAGAATACATGGGCAGATTCCTTATAATCATGAAGTGGGAAGGACTTTCATACTATGCCTCCAAATGCTATTATAAAATAACTCCAAAGCCATAAAGAAAATATTTATAAACTAAACAACAAAAACAATCAAATATTGGCCAGGCGCGGTGGCTCACGCCTGTAATCCTAGCACTCTGGGAGGCCGAGGCGGGTGGATCGCTCAAGGTCAGGAGTTCAAGACCAGCCTGAGCAAGAGCGAGACCCCGTCTCTACTAAAAATAGAAAGAAATTTTCTGGCCAACTAAAAATATACAGAAAAAATTAGCCAGGCATGGTGGCACATGCCTGTAGTCCCAGCTACTCGGGAGGCTGAGGCAGAAGGATTGCTTAAGCCCAGGAGTTTGAGGTTGCTGTGAGCTAGGCTGACGCCACGGCACTCACTCTAGCCTGGGCAACAAAGCGAGACTCTGTCTCAAAAAAAAAAAAAAAAAAAACCAATCAAATATTTCTGCAGGGGGAAAAAAGCACCACGAGCAATTATCAAAAGACAAACAATATATCAGAAAATAATGGTTTGTGGCTCACATAATAAACAAGCAGTGTTATCGTTAATATACACAGAGGTAACCAGACATTGGGGGGGAAAGACCAGAAACCTAAGAGAAAAAATGGGCAAAAGATATTAACAGTTCAAAGAAAAATAAATATAAGACACCCTTAGACACATGAAAAGATATCCAACCTCACTGCAGATGCAAATTTTATGAAATACCACTTTTTACCTATCAGTTGCCCAACATTCAAAAGTTGAACCACATATTCTATAGCAGAAGCTGTGGAGAAACAAGCACTCTCACACATTGCCAAAGGGAAAACTAAATGACACTAGGACAGGCAATACCACAATGCTGATCAAGTTCTGGGAATTCAAAAATATAAACCTATACATACAAAATTATAAATTTACAAGCTTATTAATTACAACATGCTCTGTAAAATCAAAAGGTTAGAAGTAGTTTAGTAAACTATGGACATCCACGCTTAAATTACCATACAGTTGTGACAAAAGAGAGAAGAGGTAATCCATGTTTTGCCACAGAAATCTCTGGAACATGCTGCTTAAATGAAAAAGGAAGAATGGAAAATAGTGTGTAAGCTTGCTACTCCAAGGATGGTCCCCTGAGCTGCAGAATAGGCCTCAGGGGGACTTTTATCAGACATTCAGAACTGAGGGCCCTATTCATACTTACTAAATCAGAATCTGCATGTCCACAAGATGCCAAGGTGCATCTAAGTTGAGAAGCCCTAAGGATAATGTTCACTTTTAAGTAAAGGGCAGGGGCCAGCAAGAATAAACATAAATATTTTTCTTTTACCTGGATAAAGAAACACCAGGAAGATAAACAAGGAACTAGAAAAAAAAATAGGTGTCTGTAGTAAGTAGGGTGACCATTCCAGTTTGTTTGGAACTGTCCCAATATATGCCACTTGTCCCAGCACAACTATTTATGGAACCTCTTTCACTTAGTGAAAATGTCTCAGTTTGGATCATAAATAAATGTCACCCTATCTAGAGGAGCAACAGGAACAGAGGACAGGAGTGCAAATTTTTACTTAGATCTTTTGTATCACTTCTTAAACATGTTAATATATTACCAATTCAAAAGCACTTCTTTAAGAAAAAACACATGAAACCAGTCAGGAAAACCAGACTGAGAAGAGCAGCAGGCTAAGGATGGAAACCCAGGGATAAGCAGTGTCTAGGGGCAAAAGGAAAAGACGCCTCCTTGAGAGTTAGAGAGGAAATCAAAGTTAGGAAAGGATCGCTCTGTGGGCTGGCATCTTGGACACCAATAGAGGAAACTTTCAAATCAGAGACCGTGGTTAATAATATCAAAAGCTGCCGAACAGCTGAGTAACAGAAAGACAAAACATCCACTGGCCTTGACTACAGTTTAGTGGCCTTTTCCAGAACTGATTCACCTGAGTGGTGGTGAGGGACCAAGGCTGCATTCATCAGGTTGAAATGTAAATGAGAAAGGCAGAAACATAAGCCGAACTGTCTGTGACTCGACCTAGAAATACAAACGAGCTGACACAAATACTTAGGGAGAGTTGCTCTGAGGACATGCAGTCCCTCCATTTCTCCACATCTTCAAGGTTTTATTCCCAGATCAAGCAGGGCCAGAGAACTTGCCTCTCAAACCTCAATGTTTGGTCCCCTGAAAAGTATACACACGGAGTTCTCGGGCACTGTGCTTTTTGTTTCTACCAAGAAATGATTATAGATAACTTACTGCATTTATTTCGGGGATGTTATTAGAAAAATCAGAGAAAACTTTAAGTGACTCGGATAATTTTGTAAAATGAAAAATCCTGCATCTAATTTGCCAAATGCCCCACTTTGGATCTGCTACTCTAGCTTTATTTCCCTTAAAGTAAATTTTTGCCTGTCTCTATTTTTCCATTTTAAACAACATAAATCCCGTAAAGTTCAGAAAATCCATTTCAAACAAAGTGGGAATAAATAAGCAAAAAAACTCACCTGGGATTTGTTCATTTTCTGCTCTTAGTGGAGGAGGGAGAGCTGAGGGAGAAGGAAGGAAGAATGTCAGGAGAGACTTGGCCTGCCTTGCAGTTTCTGGATTCACCTGTCTATACAGGTCCACACACAAGATACTTACATGTCCATGTGTGGCTCCGATATATGTTGAGCTTAGACATGATACTTTTCACTGAGTGAATGTAAACATTTGTTTCTTACTGATTTATTACCAATTTAGGTTCTGTGACACAGAAAAATTAAAAAAATGAAAAGATGAGTTTAACAAATGACAATAATCTAAAAGAGGAAACACTATGGACTTGTCAAAATTTGCTGTAGGAAAAACCCTCAGGCCATATTGTTTACCTATTTGCCAGCTAACACCCTTCATCCCTTGAGGTTCGATAACCCAAGAAACCTCTGGAAAAAGGGATGGGGGTGTTTAAGGCAAGATAAAATGTTTAAAAAGTTTGTTCTAATTTGCTTACAATTTCTCAAAAAAGGATCTTTTAATGAGAAACTAACTTTGATCAAAGAGTAACAAAATGGACAGCAGTGGCCCAGTAATGTGCACACCTGACTTCTAATCTTGGTTCTGCCACTAACAAATTAGGCGATCTGAACCAGTCACATTCTCAGACTTTTTTTCCCCCATATTCCAAACAATGTCAAAACAGATAATCCGAAGAGGACCTGCCTGCACTACCATCCTGTGCAGGCCAGGAGAGCAGGAACCTCAGCATCTTCTATTATGAGCTACTGACAGCAGCTCGCCTCGCTGAAAAGTGAACGGGATATGAACGGTGTGGCGCATTTGAGGGAGGACTGATGACAGCATTTCCTTAGCCGTCGCCGGTGAGCCTTTCACCCCCACCACGCTCTCAGAAACTCTCCAAACAGGTGACATTTCCTGTGCAGCCTGCGTGCCCACCCTTCTCAGCTCCAGCTCACCTCTCTCTTCTTAAACTTGTCCCAGACCGTCCACCGGCACACAGACTTCGATGGCTTCAGGATACTGTGTCATGATTACAAATACTAACTCTAGAGCCAGGAAAGGAGGTAGGTGGCTAGGTAGGCCAGCCCCTTCCCTCTCCTGCCGCACGAACACTGAGGCCCCAGGGACCGGCCTAAGAGCCGGCAGCAAGGGCCGTCTTCCGGGGCCCTCCCAGGGCTCCGTGCACTATACACACCAAATAAACACCACAGTAGCTAAAAACACGAAAGTGCTCAAAGCAGCCCAAGGCGGCAGGTATTCCCGATGTCCGTATTTTATACAGGAGGAACGCGCGTCTCGCGGCGGCTGTTTTGTCTCATTAATTCATTCACAGCGGACCTGGCACAGACGTTCTCACGACAGCCCCGCCCTCTCCTCCACCCCCCCACTCCCCGGGGCCCAGCGCACAAAAAGCGCAAACGCCACAATGCCATGCGCACGCGCACGTCGCACACACGTCACATACGCTATGCGCGCGCGCGGCCCTCCCTCCCCCGGGGCCCAGCGCACGCGCACTCCCTACCCGCGCCCACGCCTCGGCGCCGCCTGCCAGGCTTAGGGGCTGGACGTGTGCGGGCCCGGCAAGTATGTTGTTCGTGTTCCCACGTTGGACTCGCGTCTTTTCTGACTGAGACGCCCCCGGCCCGCCGCCCGTTGAACTCCGCGGACGTCGGGGTCCCGCCCCACGGGGTGCCTTGGCCTCCCACACCCCGGGCTGCGCTAGTCCGCGTTGGCTTCGCCTCGCGCTCCAGCGCCTACCCGACCCCCCTCGCCTCGCGGACCCGGAGGCCAGGGATTCTTCCCCACGGGGGACGGAAGGCCGCGCCGGGAGGGAAGGCGGGTGCGCATGCGCCGCGGGAGGGCGTCGGGCTGCTGGCCACATGGCATGGGGCGGGTACCAGCCTCCTCTAGCCGCACTCCCCAGTGGTGCCCTGGGGCTAGTGGTAGTGCCTAAGTGGCAACGTTTTGATGGATATTAAAGGCGTTTACGTTGTAAACTCCAAAGGGTGTCTGGCACATAAATTGTTCAGTGTGTCTCTGGAGAGTGCCCTTCCCAGTGTACACTGTTAGGTCCGGAGCAGACACACACACACACACACACACACACACACACACACACACCAAGTCTCATGTGTAGTGAAATGCTGTTTATTTTGGGCATGTGGGTGTAGATGGGTGGAGACCAAAGAGTATACACGAGAGAAAAGGGGAGCGCCTTGGGTTTGATAGAGGGTTTTTCAGCGGGGAGTGAGTACCTGGGCCAGAATAGTCGCTGTAATAAAAAAAATTTTTTAATAACCAATTTCTGGGTCCCCTGGGTCAGTCTCATCCTGTAGAGATAAGGGAGGAGGTTACTTCCGTCCTTATCAGGAGGGGATAGGAATGTTGGCTGTAGCCGTTTGTTAGTTTTATAAACTCTGGGGACTCTCCAGACTCCTGCAGCTATTGTTTCACAAACCTCGGTTTTCCATTGGCATTTTGTCCCACACATTTCGAGTTGCCACCTGGAAAAAACCTAACATACACCATGCTCAATCTTCCAGAAATCAGCCTTGTGCAGTGGGCTGGGAGGTTACCGTTAGGTTTGCTTTGGGTGGGAACCCGGAAAGAATGTATAGGACGGAATGCGATTAATGGAAAACTTAGAGAGTGATCCTAAAGCCTGTGAAACAATAGCCACAGGGGTCTGGAGAGCCAGAGGTTGTAAATCTAACTCTTACCGCAGGCGGCTGCAAACTGCTCAATGTTCAGAACAAAAAAATTCACCCTCCCCAAACTTCCATCCAAACCCATAAAACCCGCGCTCACCCTTTTCTCTAGTGAGCGCTCTTTTTGGCCTCCACCCATCTGCAACCAGATGCTCAAATAAATAGCATTTTGCTACACATGAGGCTTCCTGTGTATCCCTCTCTGCTCTGGACTTAACAGTTATTATCTGTTACTCCTGCCTGGAACCAGCATTCTGGCGGTGACCCAGAGGTTGTGATCAAACCACTGTGACTTTTAGATGCAAACTATTATTATCTGAAATACAAAAAATAAAGTAATCTAAACTAAAGGTCTGTGACCAGCATGGAATAAGGAAAAAGATAAGCTAGCAATTCAGTGCTAAATGATAATAAAAGAGAATTGTTTATATGTTAAAAAGCTGTTTATATACCAAATTTAAAGCACACTCTCATCTCCTGGAACCAACCATACTTTACCCAAAAGCAAACATAAATTCTTCTGTGTATGTCTTCCTGACATTGTTAGCACACTATGATCATATGGGCATATTATTTTATAATGTCCAAAAGACCACCAGGGTGGCTAAATAGTAGAAAGGAGAGCTTTATTGGCAATATCAATTTGTAAACTAGTAAGGGACAGTCCTGTTTTTATTTTTCAACTAATTTTAGCCTTCTTTGGTAGATCTTACCTACAACAATTATTACTGTGGTGTTCTAAATGGTGATTTCCTTTTTTACTTGTTTCTTCTATATCTATTAAGTTCCTTCTGTAAGGAACAAATTTTATTTTCCACATGTATTTATTCAATCATTTATTTATATCAGTATGGACATGTGGGCATTTATTTTGTTGTTAACCATTGTTAGACAACCCCTCTTTTCTCCTCCAGCCCCTGGCACCCACTGATTTATTCTGTCTTACACATTTAACTTTTTGAGAGTGTCAAATAAATGGAATTATATGATGTACAGCTTCTGGGCTTGTCTTCTTTCACTTACCAGAATTCATTTAAGATTCATCCATGTTGTTGGTCCTTTATTAGGTCAGCTCCTTTCCCCCTACCCTTTTCATTTCATCCAGGGCTATTCTGTTACTACTTTGCTCGAATTGTTTCAGTTTGGGGCATTGAGAGCTATCATAGGTTAGTTTTTGGATCCTTTTAATAATATACGCTTATCATTGTATTACAGCACTCCTTACTTTCTGACACCACAAGGTACTCCAGACTCACTTTACGTTTCACTCTGCTAGCCTGAGATTTAGCCATTTTTCCAAGGAACCCTGGCACCTTTCATCAGAGAATTCAAGATCTGAGCTCCAGGTGTGATCACTGCTGTTGATGGCATACCTGTTTCTAGACTAAGCAGACAGATAAATATATGTTTACTAGCCCATGCTAGTAATTTGTATTACTATGTCTATGTTTTTGTATCTATCTATATATATTAAAATTAATATGAATTCACCCTGATATCTTTTACTCTAACCCAGGCTTCATTCTAGCCTTCTCCCCAACTCCTTGCTTATTTTTAACTTCTTACTTAGACACTGAGATAGTCGTATACATGTAGAGTAGGTTAAAATTGCTAACCCCTGTGAGAATTTACCAACTAGGCTACAGTGTCTATGTACAGTTCTTTTTATTGTCAATCAAAGTATCCACTGAAAATGTCCTTTCCTCCACTCTTTTCATTCAGATTGTGTGATACATTTATCTGTAATACAGAGTCATTTGTCACAGTAGCATACCACCCACACCTTGTTTGACCTTTTCATTTTAATAGAGTTAAGTTCATTCTTGGTGGCGTGCAGTTCTGTGCGTGTGTGTGTGTGTGTGTGTGTGTTTTGTTTTGGGGGGTTTTTTGCTGTTGGTGGTGGTGTTTTTTGTGTGTGTTTTTTGTTTTATTTTGTTTTTGAGACAGTGATCTCCCTCTGTTGCACAGGCTGGAGTACAGTGGCATGATCATAGCTCACTACAACCTTGAACGCCTGGGCTCAAGCAACCCTTCTGCCTCAGCCTCCTGAGTAGCTGGGACGACAGGCATGCGCCACCACGCCCGGCTAATTTTTGTGGTTTTTTTTTGCAAAGACCAGGTCTGGCTGTGTTGTCAAGGCTGGTTTCAAAGTCCTGGTCTCATACAATCCTCCCACCTTAGCCTCCCAGAGTGCTGGGATCACAGTCGTAAGCCACCACAATGAGCCAAGGTCTGTGGCTTTTGATGAATTCGCAGGCAAGTGTCCATCACAGCAGTACCACCCACAACAGGTCTACTACCATAGAAATTCCCTTGACGACTCATGGTTACTCAACTCCTCCTTTCTCCCCCAGCGCTTGGCATCCACTAATCTGTTCTCTGTCCCATAATTTTACATTTATCAGACTCTCAAATAACTGTAGTGATATGCAGCTTTGGGGTTTAGCTTCTTTGACTCAGCAAAAGTCACTTCAAATTCATATTGTGGTGTGAGGCATTAGTTCATTCATTTTTATTGCTGAGCTATATTCCATTTATAGATGTTCCACAGTTGTCCATTTATCTGTCAAAGGACATTTGAATTGTTACCTGTTTTGGTGATTATGAATAGAGATACTATAAACATTTGTGTGGAAGTTTTTGTGTTGACATAGTTTTCAATTCATGTGGGTAAATACGTAGGAATGGGATTGAGTGGGATTTCTTGGTTGTATGGTAAGTATATGTTTCAATTTATAAGAAATTATAAAACTGTTTTCCAAGTACCTGTATTTATTTTGCATTCTAGCAATGAGTGACTGTTCCCATTGGCCAACATACACAGCCCCATTTCATATTTTCAGTTGGTTTTTTTTCCCCATTCTAATAGGGGTATGATGGTCTTGTGGTGGTTTAAATGTGTACTTCCCTAATAACTAACATTATTGTGCATCTTTTCACATGCTTATATGCCAGCCATATATCTTCTTTTTTCTTCTTTCTGCAGACAGTGTCTTGCTCTTTTGCCTGGGCTAGAGTGCTGTGGTGTCAGCCTAGCAACCTTAAATTCCTGGGCTCAAGTGATCCTCCTGCCTCAGCCTCCCGAGTAGCTGTGACTATAGGTATGCACCACCATGCCCAGCTAATTTTTCTATTTTTAGTAGAGACGGGTCTCACTGTTGCTCAGACTGGTCTTAAACCCCTGACCTCAAGTGATTCTCCCACCTCTGCCTCCCAGAGTGCTAGGATTACAGGTATGAGCCACTGCTCCCAGCCCTACACAACTTTTTTATTGTGGAAAGAACATTTAACATGAGATCTACCATTGTAACAAAGATTATAATATAGTATTGTTAACTATAGGCACAACGTTGCACAGGAGATCTCTAGGACTTAGTCATCTTACATAACTGGAACCTGTTGCATAGCAACTCCTCATTTCTCCCTGCCCTCAGCCCCTGGCACCTACCATGCTACTCTTTGATTCTATGAATTTGACAATTTTATATATCTCATATAAGCAGGACCATGAAGTATTTGTCTTTCTGTGACTAGCATATTTAACTTAGCATAATGTCCTTACAATTCATCCATGTTGTCACATATTGCAGAATTTCCTTCTTTTCTTTAAGGCTGAATAGTATTCCATGGTATTTGCATGCCACATTTTCTTTATACACTCATCTGTTGATGAATATTTAGGTTCTTCACACATCTTGGCTATTGTAGATAATGCTTCAATGAGCATAGGAGTGCTAACATTTCTTCAAGATCCTGATTTCAGTACATTTGGATAAATATCCAGAAGCGGGATTGTGGATCATATGGTAATTCTAATTTTAATTTTTAAAGAAATTTCTGTACTCTTTTCTATAATGAATGTACCATTTTGCAGTTCCACCAACAATGTACAAGGATTTCAATTTCTCCACATCCTCACCAACACTTGTTGTCTCTGTTGTTGTTGTTTTAGTAATAACCATCCTGACAGGTGTGAGACATCTAATTATTGTTTTGATTTACATTTCTCTGATTAGTGACATTGACCATTTTTTAATACCTGTTGGCCATTGTATGTCTTCTTTGGAGACATGTCTATTCAAGGCTTTAGCGGATTTTTAATTAGGTCATTAGTTTTTTGTTGGTTTTTTTTTTTGTTTTTTTTTTTTACTATTGAGTAGGAAGAGTTCTTTATATATTTTGGAGATTAACCCCTTATCAGATACATGGTTTACAGAACTTTTGCTCCATTCTATAGACTGCCTTTTCACTCAGTTCATTGTTCCCTCTGCTGGGCAAAAGTTTTTACTTTGGTGTAGTCCCCCTTGTTTATTATGTTTGTTGTTGCCTATGCTTTTGGTGTCATATCTGTGAAATCATTGCCAAGACTGATGTCATGAAGCTTTTCAACTGTTTTCTTCTGGTATTACAGTTTCAGATTAACGTTTTTAACCCATTTTGAATTGTGTATGGTGTAAGATAAAGGTTCAATTTCATTGTTTTGCACATGGATATCCAGTTTTCCCAGTACCACTTGTTGAAGAGACTATTATTTCCTCATTGTGTATTCTTAGCACCCTTGGTGATAGTCAGTTGACCATATATGCATGGATTTATTTCTAGGATCTCTATTCCATTCCATTGGTCTTTATGTCTGTCTTTCTGCCAGTACCATACAGTTTTGATTACTATAGCTTTGTAATATATTTTGAAATCAGGAAGTGTAATGCCTTCGGCTTTGTTCTTCTTTCTCAAGATTGCTTTGGCTATTGAGTGTCTTTTGTTGGTCCGTATGAATTTAGAATTGTTTTTTCTATGTCTGTAAAAACTGCCATTTAGATTTTCATAGGAATTGCATTGAATCTTTAAATGGCTTTGGGAATTATGGGCATTTTAACAATATTTTCTTCTAATCCATGAACATGGGATGTTTTTCCATTTGTTTATTGTGTCTTCTTCAATTTCTTTCACCAATGTTTTGTATTTTTCAGTATACAAGTCTTTTACTTCCTCAGTTAAGTTTATTCTTAGGCATTTTATTCTTCTTGGTCCTATTATAAATAAGATTTTTGGGGCCGGGCATGGTGGCTCACGCCTGTAATCCTAGCACTTGGGAGGTCGAGGCGGGCGGATTGTTTGAGCTCAGGAGTTCGAGACCAGCCTGAGCAAGAGCGAGACCCCGTCTCTACTAAAAATAGAAAGAAATTATCTGACCAACTAAAAATACATATAGAAAAAATTAGCCGGGCATGGTTGCGCATGCCTGTAGTCCCAGCTACTCGGGAGGCTGAGGCAGTAGGATCGCTCAAGCCCAGGAGTTTGAGGTTGCTGTGAGCTAGGCTGACGCCACGGCACTCACTCTAGCCCGGGCAAAAGAGTGAGACTCTGTCTCAAAAAAAAAAAAAAAAAAAAAAAAAGATTTTTAAAAAAATTTCCTTTTCAGTTAGTTCCTTGTTAGTGCATGGGAATGCAACCAATTTTTGTATGTTGATTTTATATGCTGCAATTGTACTGAATTCATATATTAGCTCTAAAAGCTTATTTTAATGGAGTCTTTAGGGTTTTCTACATATAAGATCATGCTATCTGCAAACAGGGACAATTTTACTTCTTCATGTTTAGTTTGGATTCTTTTCATTTCTTTTTCTTGACTAATTTCTCTGGCCAGGACTTACAGTACTATGTAGAATAGAAGTGTTAAGAGTGGTCATTCTTTCAGTTTTTCACTGTTGGGTATAATATGCTATCTCCGTGTTCACTGATCCCTTTTTCTCCCTGCTTAAATGTTCCTTTGAACCTCTCTGATGAATTTTTAATTTCAGCTGTTATACTTTTCACCTTCAGAATTTGTTTGGTTCCTCTTTATAATTTCTCTTTATTGATACTGTCTGTGTGTTCATATGTGATTCCCCTGGTTTCTTTCATTCTTTGTCTATGGTTGCCTTTAGCTCTTGGAGCTTATTTAAGTTAGGTAATTTCGTCTTTGTCTAGTAAGTCCAATATGGTCTTTCTCAGGGATGGTTTCTGTTAATTTCTTTCTTTTTTTTCTTTGAATGGGCCACATGTTCCTGATTCTTTGTATGTCTTTTCATATTTTTTGATACTAAGTATTTTAAATATTACAAGGTGATCACTTTGGAAATTAGATTCTCCCACCTCCCTAGGGTTTGTTATTCTTGCTTGTTGAGGTCTGCAGTCATGTGTTTGTTTAGTTATTTTTTCAAACAAGTTTGCAAAGACTGTATTCCTTGTGTGTGTGTTCTCTGAGGTTTTCTATTGCTTTTTTCTCAGTAGACATAAATTTTCTTAATTGTCTGAAGCCAGGAAAAAAATTCTTTAGGTCTCTGCATAATATCTCTGCTATGGTTTGGATATGGTTTATTTGTCCCCACCAAAACTCATGTTGAAATTTGGTCCAAAGTGTAGCAGCATTGGGTGGTGGGGACTGGTAGGAGGTGTTTGAGTCATGGCGGCAGAGTAGTCCTCACCAATGATTTGGTGCTGTTCTTGTTGTAGTGGGTTCTTGCTCTGGCAAGAATGGATTAGTTCTTGAGAGAATGAATTAGTTCCTGAGAGAGGGAGTTGTTAAAAAGAGTTTGGCTTTCTTTGTTTAGCTTTCTTGCCTCCTCTCTGACCATTTGATCTCTTTGCACATGCCTGGCCCCCATTTTCCTTCCCGCCACGAGTGGAAGCAGCCTGAGACCCTCACCACATGCAGCTGCCTAATCCTGGATTTTCCAGCCATCAGAATTGTGAGCCAAATAAACCTTTTCATTATATATTACCTAGTGTTGGGTATTCTGTTATAACAAAAGATTATGGACTAAGATAGCCTCTGTAGTCCTTCAGTGCTTACCTAGGCCCCTATAATTCTACCTTCTCCTCCTTTTGCTTGTGCAGAGTCCAAAATCAGCCAGAGAGGCAAGCCTCATGTCTCTCAGGTTCTGAGCATGGTCTTGCCGAGGGCATTCAGATCACACTGTAGATCCCCCAGTTTGTATACTAGCACTTCAAACCTTTATTCCTCCAAGAATATTGCTCCTCAGCCTCCTCCTTTCCAGGCATTTGGCACTGCCTGCTACTTGTCCCACCTGCTGCTCCTTTCCCCAGGCAGCAACAGGTAGAAAAGGTTGAGTATTCCTTATCCAAAATGCTTGGGACCAGAACAGAAGTGTTTCAGATTTTGGAATTTTTCAGATTTTGGAATATTTGCGTATACGTAAGATAAGTTGGGGATGAGACCCACGTCTAGACATGGAATTCATTTATGTTTCCTATATACCTTCTACACAGTCTCTGCTATTCTACACATAGTGAATTTTATACAATATTTTAAAATAATTTTGTGCATGAAACAGAGTTTCTGTTAAGTACTTATGTGTGGAATTTTCCACTTGTGGTGTCATGTTGGTGCTCAAAAGTTTCAGATTTTGGAGCATTTCTAATTTTGAATTTCGGTTTTTTGGATTAGGGATGCTCAACCTGTATATGTCTTTAAATGCCTTTGACAGGCTCAACCTGGGAAGTCACTGTAGCCAAGGGGGTCAAAACAAAAGCAGGCCTCTGTGCTGGACCCTTGGAGAACCTTCAGACAGGTCAAAACACAGAACCACAATTTTTTAAGAGCAAAGTCTTCCCCATCCCAGTACCAGCAAGCTGCACCAGGAGTGCAGGCTGCTGTCCCCATAGTCACTAAAAAGGTGGAGAATGGGGCAATGGTAGGTGGGTAAAGAAAAATGCCACAATATATACTAAAATTTAACTGCCTTTTTCTTCATTAAGCATGCCCTTGCTTGCTGTATTTTCTTACTTGATTCCAGAGTTCCAAAAAAGTTGATACTGTCAGTTTTTGCCATCTTAATGATTGGTTTAGTAGAGGGACGAATTTTTGAAGCTCACTAGTCCACCATTTGTTTTTAATATCACTCCCCACCAATTTTGATGAACTGGTATTCAAGTCCTTTTAATGGCAAATATAAAGCAGTATAATTTTCTTCACACAGATTTTCCTAATTTCTTATGTAATCTGATATTAATATTTTACATGTTTTTGTTGCTGTTGTAAATGGGATTTTATTTTCTATAGTAATATCATTGGCATGTGAGAAAGTTGATTTTATAACATGATACTAAGAAAAATGTTTAATATGCATTGTTTGGTACAAGTCGTTATACATTATTATGATCCTATTTTTGGTTGTAATGATCCTATTTTTGTATTAATAAAAGTGTCAGAAGGACTGCAGCTAACATTTAATCTTGGTTGAACACAGGAGGTGAGAGTGTGTGAGATGCTTGTGCTCATTTCATTTGTATTTCTGATTTATCTAAAATCTGCACATATTACTTTTGTGATCTGTGGGCAGGTGTTCACAGCGCTCATTACTAAGCCACTGATGTAGCTTGACCAAACTTTAGTCAGGCTCCTGTCCTCCCCACAGGGCACTGAACTTTGGCATGTCCCCAAAAGTGAGCAAACACTCAAATGCAGACCATGCCCCCTTAATAGCTCAGACCAGGAATGGCTGTGCAGGGACAAACATTTCCTATCAGACTGTTCTCATCATGCAGTTTCCTCCCTCCCACCCTTTATAACTCCTTATAAAAGAACATCCTTTTCTTTTGACTTTGAGATGCTTGCAGATCCTGAAGTTGGAACATATTTCCTATTGCAAGACTTTTTGAATAGTTTCTTCTGGATTTATTTTTATTTGAAATTTGAAGAGCCAGCTTGCCTACCTTTTTCACTGAGAGAAATGCTATTATGTTTCTTTTACTCTTTACTTTGAAACACTGTTATTTTTATTTTATTAGTAGTATTTTAATTAATTTAATTTCTTAGTATCTAAATTAACTTTCTCATTTGTATTCATAATTCACATTGATTCACCTCTTTGGTTCCTTCGGTAGCTTGGTGTTCCAAAGGCAGATTACAGGCAGGTACCATCTACCGGCGGTACCGAAAAAATCCAGGGCGGCCTATGGTAGAAGTGCTGTCCCTGGGGCACAACCTCTAAGCCGCTAAAGCCGCAGGAACTTTCCGACGTTCCCTAAGGCCGCGCTCCTGCAGGCTTCTGGGAGGCGGAGTCCGGAATCCTCGGGCTGAGGACGCACGGTCTGGGGGCGGGGCCGCAGCGGCGCCTTCTGGGCATGTGCAGTTTCCCTGGGCAGCGTCCTGGGTCGGCGAGGGAGGCCGTCCCGGAACTCCCAGGTCCGCCCGCCGCTCGGGTCCCGCCCGGATTGGGAGCCGCGGGCGCGTCGGGAGGGCCGGGGGTGTAGCGCAGCTTGCGGCGGGGCTGCCTGACGGGCCGGGCGTGTCTCGGCGGGGGCAGGCTGGGGTCCGGCTGTGGAGTCCGCGCGTGGCGGATCGAGGGGGCGCTTTGGTGCCGGGGAGCACTGGGTGCAGAGGAATTATTCCTTGAAAGATAACGTAGGTGAGACTGGATTTCCTTACGTGTACAGTAGGATATTAGTAATACCTGCCTCGTGAGGTTGCCCGTAGGGGTCAATCACGTAGTCGCACCGTGCCTGGTAGTGAACAGTAGCTGCTGCTGTTCCTGGAAACGCTCTTCTTAAGTAGCTCATGCTCACCGTCTCGCCCTTAGGACAGCAACTGTCCCCACACTGACAAATAGGGAAAGGGGACTGAGAGGAAAGTTATATACAACACTGACAGATAAACACTCTAGAAGACAAACTCGGACGTTTCTCCAAATGTCATGGTCTTTCTAATTTACCACCCTGGTTGTAAAAGTCAGCACTGCATGCTTCGCAGCACTTAGCAGAAATAATTTTAAGTGTGAAAAAAATAACTCGAAGGGTTGAATCTTACCATGTAGCAGTTCCGTTTCTCAGATTTCTAGATGTGTCTTCGGAGCCTTTGGGTCAGACAGCATATTTGTTTCTTAGTTAGGTTTGAATACTCCCAACTTGTCTATGTTCTCAGCAGCCTTGATTTGAGTTGTTGAAGGTCTGACCTGACATTCTATGGAACAGGGAATATTCAGAATTAAGTCGTGGCCCTGGGTGAAGGTTCCAGTTAAAATAAATTTGTCCCTTAGGTGCATTTCTCATCTTCCTTGGAGCAAAACACCTCTTGTGAATTAAGAAGGAGACATCTCCAGGAACAGAATCCAACGGAAAAGAATCACTCCACATGTGAGTTTCTGAGCCGAGGCAAATTCCCAGAAAGGAGCAGATCCTAGGTTTGCACAGCCCGTTCAGAATGAGGAAGATTTGCATGATGTTGCCACATCCAGAAGCCATGCCAAGGAGGAAGGTCTGGACCAGACTTGAGGAGAAGGGAAGTGGGCTGTGAGTTATGAAGGAATGTTAGGCCACGCTGGAAGTATATTCACTGGAAGGGGTTTTGCTATGGGGAACATGGTTTTACAGCTAGATCTGAATAAGTTCCGTCTCCACCAATCCCAGTACAACCCTACACTGTTTTTCACTCAGTCTTCCCAGATGCTGACCTCTTCTCACCCCATGAATCTGGAAATATGCTGATGAATTGCTTTATTATGACATTACAGGACAGCAGTACAGGAAAGATTTTCTGTTTTTCGTGTTCCGTGTTGGGAAAAATTGGCCCCAAGAGTATGAGTGTATTTCCCTGGCTTTGTGTTAGTGACAGAGCCAAGAATAGACATTGAGTCTCCTGACACTCAGGCTAGTGCTGATCACATCATCACTGTTAAAACAAATTTCTTAAAAGGTAACCTTTTGAGAAACATACACTGTGGAAAAACAGTTTAAAAGTGACCTTATCTTAAAGTGCCTCCATCCTTTTTTTCATAGCTTTGAGTGATTTCTCTAACTCAAGGAGTAAACAAGGAAAAACTGTTATACAACTTTTGATGACGACTCAGTGTTTCTTCATTTAGTGTGTTGTGATTTGTTTAACTGTTTTTCTCATAATTTTTTTATTTGAGAACACAAAGTAGTACCTACATTGTTCTAAAAAATTGATAGAAAACGGTTATATTCACTCGCTAAAGAATTGTACCTCCAAGCTCTGTATGATCATATCACAGTCACAAATGGACACGTAGGTGCTTCTTCGTGTGTCCTTTCCTACCTCTTCTCCAGGGTGAAAAGGATGTTCTCCCACAGAGAGACATTTTACCCACGTGACGTTTGCAGCTTTTTAAGTAGGCAAATCTAGGAAGGCATTTTGTATCTCTAGTGACCTCATTCCTTTTTTTCTATCCCAGCTATACCTTCAGAGATTTCTACATTTTTCCAAGATCAGAAGAAAATGACGAAATCCTATGTGAGTTTTTTTTTTTTTGAGCCAGAGTCTCACTCTGTTGCCCAGGCTAGAGTGCCGTGGCGTCAGCCTAGCTCACGGCAACCTTAAACTCCTGGGCTCAAGCAATCCTCCTGCCTCAGCCTCCCGAGTAGCTGGGACTACAGGCATGTGCCACCATGCCCAGCTAAGTTTTTCTATATATTTTTAGTTGTCTAGCTAATTTCTTTCTATTTTTTTTAGTAGAGACGGGGTCTCGCTCTTGCTCAGGCTGGTCTCGAACTCCTGAGCTCGAAAGATCCACCCTCTTCGGCCTCCCAGAGTGCTAGCATTACAGGCGTGAGCCACCGCGCCCGGCCCCTATGTGAGTTGTTGAAGTCATTCTATACTTTGTTTTACAATGAATTTTTGAGCTTAATGACTCTTATATTTAAAATGGAAAAGTAGAAATAGATACACTGAACTTGAAACGCTGTAACACAGTGGTTCTCAAACTTTAGTGTACGTAAAAATCATCTGGAAAGTTTGTTAAAACATAGAATAGGGCCTGAAAATTTACATTTTTAACAAGATTGCAGGTGATGCTGGTGTTGAGGTCTACAGGCCAGTAACGTTGGAATAGCAAATTAATAGGGCACAGTTGGCCAGGAAATACCCACACACACACACACACACACACACACACAGATCATATGAAGTTATCAAACTTGAGTTACAAATATTTCTGACCTTTCTGGTAGCCATGGCAAAAAAAGATTATCTGTTACATGACTTTCATTGATCCTAACTACCTGATTACTTTTGGTGCATAAAGACCTGATCCTGAAAGCTGAAAAAAATCTTTTGTTGCTTTTTATATTAATGATGGACAGTCTTCTAGTGACAGCCATGCAATAACTGCCTGTAATTATTCTTCAGTGTAAGCAAAAGGTAAGGTACCAAGCCACACTCAGTTAATGAAGTTTTTCAGGGGAGGGGACCGTATTACCAGAGCCCGTGTTGGTGGCTTTCTGATGGTCTTGTTTTTTCTGAGTAAAACCTAGAACATATAGAGAATAAATTGACTGTATATTGTTAAAATAACTTCCCAGAACTTTTAGTCTTGTTCAGTCTGTAGAATATTCAGTTAAGAGATTATTTTCTGGCAAATGTTTCAGCACTTAATCAAATTTCAACCGTGTTTCATGCAGAATGGATTCTTCCCCACTATTTACTGGAATTTGGTCTGTAAAAGTCACCAACAGTGTTTGTTTATTGTGGTAGAAAACACATAACATAAAGTTAACAATGTAAACTGCACGATTCAGTGGCATTTAGTATATTCACAGTATTGTACAGTCACCATCACTGTCCAGTTCCAGGGCATTTTCAGCATCCCAGAAGGAAACCCATACCCTTTAAAGTCACTTTTATTCACCCCTGACCCTAGTCCCTGGCAGTCACAAATCTTCTTTCTGTCTCTATGGACTTACCTATTCTGGATGTTTAATGTAAATGCAATCATAATATACAATATAGGTTTTTTTGTGTGTCTGCTTTCACTTAATATAATGTTTTCAAAGTTCATCTATATTGTAGCATGTATCAGACTTTATTCCCTTTTATGGCTGAATAATCCATTATATGGATGTACATCATTTTGTTTATTCATTTATCAGTTGATGGACGTTTGGGTTGTTGACACCTTTTGCCTATTGTGAATAGTGCTTCTATGAATATTTGTATGTAAGTTTTTGTTTGAACACCTGTTTTCAATTCTTCTGGGTATATACCTAAAAGTGGAATTGCCAGGTCATATGTTAACTCTAACTTATTGAGGAACTGCCAAACCTTTTCACAGTGCTGCACAATTTTGCATTTCCACCAGCAATGTTTGAGGGTTCCAGTTTCTCTACGTCCTCAATAGCACTTGTTATTGTTTATTTTTTAAATTATTGCCATTCTAGTGTATGTGAAATAGTGTCTCATTGCGGTTTTAATTTGCTTTTCCCAAATGATGTTGAGCACCTTTTCATTTGCTCCTTGGTCATTTGTAGATCTCTTTAGTAGAAATGTTTATTCAATTCCTTTGTCCATTTTTTAATTGAGTTTATTAAAAGAGTACTTTGTGTGTAGTAGAACCTTATCAGATATATAATTTTCAAATCTTTCCTCCCATTCTGTGAATTATCTTTTCTTTCTCTTGTTAGTACCCTTTGATTCACAAAAGGTTGTTTAATTTTGATGAAGTTTAGTTTATCTGTATTTTCTTTTGTTGCATGTGGTTTTGATGTCATATCTAAGAATCCATTGCCAAATATAAGGTCATGAAGGTTTCCTTCTATGTTTTTTCCTAAGAGTGTTATAGTTTAGCCGTTGGTGTTTGAGCTATTTTGAGTTAATTTTTATATAGTATGAGGAAGCAAGCCAACTTCATTCATTTGCATGTGGAGATCCAGTTGTCCCAACACGAGTTTTGAAGAGACTATTCTTTATCCATTGAATAGTCTTGGCCCCTTTGTTGAAAGTCAGTTGACCATAGATCTGTGGGTTTGTTTCTGGACTCTCAATTCTGTTCAGTTAATCTACATGTCTATCTTTATGTCAGTTCCATATAGTTTTTTTTGTTTACTATGCCTTTGTAGCAAGTTTTGAAGCCAGGAAGTGTGAGTCCTCTAATTTGTTCTTCTTTGTTAAAGTTGTTTTGGCTATTCAGGGTCCTCTGCAGTTCTATATGAATTGGAAGGTCATGTTGTCCATTTCTGCAAAAAAGGCTATTGTATTTTCATAAGGATTGTATTGGATCTGTAGAACACTTTGGGGAGTTTTACCTTCTTAACTATATTAAGTATTCAGGAACAAGAAATATCTATTTATTAAGTTTTTAATGTCTCTCAGCAAATTTTGTAGTTTTCAGTGTACAAGTCTTAGACTTCCTTGGTTAAATCAGTTCCTAAATATTTTATTCTTTTTGATGCTATTGTAGATAAAATTATTTTCTTAATTTACTTCTTGGATTGTTAATAGTTATCATATAGAAAGCTGATGTTGTGTGTTAATCTTGTATCTTGCAACTTCATTGAGTTTATTAGCTCTAATAGTTTTTTTGTGGATTCTTTCGATTTTCTGTTTATATGATCATGTAATCTACAAATAGAGATAGTTTTACCACTTGAGAGAGGTGAGAAATTGGGGCCTTCTTAGGTCTTTTCTGATCATGGGCCTTGTCCTAGATGTATGTGGCATCATCTAGATTCCCAGGAATATATGGAAGCTTTTCCAAAACCATACAGCATCTCACTCCCCAGCTTTTCCTCCCAGGCTTATTTTTACATATCTGTGGTTTGCCCCAACTGATATCCTTTGCCCCCGGTGGCAGCAGCTGGTTTATTTGCCTTTAAATGTTTTCAGTAGATGCCTCAACATAGTCATTTCTCTGTGTTAAGAGAGTTCTAAGCACTCTGAGTTAGTCTTTGGGCCACCATCGGACAGGTCAAAACAGATAACCCCCATTGATTGAGAACCAGCTCCATACTGCTTGCTCCAGCACCAGAAACCTGCACCAGGAATGTGGGATTCCATCTTCAAGACTCCACTGAGTCGGTGTCATGGGTTGAATCACTTGTTGCAGTCCTAACCCACAGTACCTCAGAATGTGTTCTTATATGGAGATAGGGTATTTACAGAGGAAATCAAGTTAAAGAGAGGTCATTAGGGAGGGACCTCATCTAGTAATGACTGGTGCCCTTTAAAAAGGGAAATTTGGACACAGAGATATATACAGAGGGAAGAAGATATGAAGACATGGGGGAAGGTGGCCATCTACAAGCCAAGAGAGCCTAGAACAGACTCTTCCCTCACAGCCCTCAGAAGGGACCAGTCCTGCTGACAACCTGATTTTGTACTTCTAGCCTCCAGACTGTGAGAAAATACATTTCTGCAGTTTAAGCTGCCCAGTCTGTGGTACTTTATTATGATAGCCCCAGCAGACTTGTACAGCCTGCGGGGGGACTTGGGGGATCCTCTGCTGGTGTTTCCTGTGACAGCACACTCCCCTCTTCTTACCCGCTAATCACGTCTCACTCATGGAATCTTTTCAATCTCTTGGCAAATAACACAGCCCCTGTGTATTAGTTTCCTATTACTGAATGTAACAGGTTATTACAAACATGGCAGTTTAAACCATCACACATTTATCATCTTAGAGTTCTGGAAATCCGAAGTCTGAAATTAGTTATATGGGGCTAAAATCAAGGTGGTAGCCAGACTGGTACCTTCTGGAGGTTCTGCAGGGAGAATCTGTCTCTTTGCTATCTTCAGCTTATTGTGGCTCCTTCCTCCATTTTCTGAGTGTACAGCCTCAATCTCTGCCTCCGTCTTTGCGATACCTTCTTATCTGTAGTCAGTTATCCTTGTGCCTCCTCCTTATAAGGACATGTGTGCCAGTGTTTAGGGCCCACCTGAATAATCTTGGATCATCTCCCCTTTTAAGATTCTTAATCATGTTTCCAAAGTCCTTCTTGCCATATATGGTAATAGTCACAGGTTCCAGGGATTAGGACTTGAATATCTTTGGGACCATCGTTCAGCCCATCACCCTGGGTTTTCATCCTTGACTCACTGTTCTATTTGTATACATGCGTTGACTTCTTCTTTTATTTGTATAAGTATATACAGAAATGTATGTATGTATCATGGAAGTGTATATATTTTTGTTAATGTGCTTTTTAGAATTGTGTAGGCTGTCTCATTTGGCATATATATTGCACCTTTTAAAAAATTTTAATATTGCACTGAAGATCTATCCCAGTTGCTTGATTTTTGGTTTATTCTTTTTAATGCCATATAATATTCTAAGACCATTGCACATTTTAGTTATCCATTTCTGCGTTGAAAGGCCAATTTGCTGAAGAAAGCAGGGAGATGGATTCTCCCTGCAGAGCCTCCAGAAGGTACCAGTCTTTAGGTCATTTCCATTTTTCATTATTATGTAGAATACTTGAGTAAACATCCTTTGCATTGTTGCTGCAAAAAGAACAAGCATTTCTTTAGCATGTACACATTATTAGTATTGCTGGATCATCTAGAGGAAGGATTTCTAGAGTTACTTGGTCCTGCCAAATTGTCTTCTAAGTGGCCATACCACTCTCCACGCCTGTTATATGATAGTACAACTTTCTTTACCTCCTTACTAGCAATTGATATTGGCATATTTTAAAATTATGGCCAATCTGATGGGTAAATAAAATCTCATTGTTTTGATTTCTCTGATTGTAAGGTTGGACCTTTCAGTTTTCATCTGTGAAATGTTTGTTTACATACTTCTATTGATTTTGTTCTGTATTCCTCTCTAATTTATAAATATCCTTTATGAGTTTTGTATAGTAATTCTTTGAGTTATTTTTGTTGCATATATCTTCTCCAGGTCTGTCTTGTCTTTTAACTTTATGGTATCATTGGTCATGGCAAAGATTTACTTTTTTTTTTTTTTGAAACAGTGTCTCATGCTGTCACCTGGGCTGGAGTACAATGGTGTGATGATGGCTCACTGCAGCCTCAAACTCCTGGGCTAAGTGATCCTGCTGCCTCAGCATCTTGAGTAGCTAGGACTAAAGGTGTGTGTGCCATGGCACCTGGATAATTTGTGAATTTTTTTTAGAGATGGGGTCTTGCTATGTTGCCCAGGCTGAAAATTTTACATTTTGATATGATCAGATTTGTGAATCATTTTTTTCATGGTTGTTGTTTACTTTTGTAAAAAAAAAAACCTCACTATTTATTATGGAAAATTTCAATAAGTTAAATACTTGATTAGTTTTCTGAATCATGAATTAGTTTCCTGTCATTCTCCATAAGTGATCTTTATTTTGGGGGGAGGGAGATGATGATGAATTTATTATGTGTTCCAATCCATTGCAGTTCTTATTTTACTCAAAGTATTTTGGCCAGTGGGAGTATTTCAGGTAGGTTTCTGAGTCCTTTTGACAGACTGTAGTATAGTTTTAATAGCCTCTTTGTTTTCTGATATGATACAATATTCCAGGCTCATTTTGTACATTTTTGCTTCTAGACCTTGAATCAGCCATTTTTCCCAGAAGCCCTGGTGTCTTTTAGTGGGAAATAAGACCACAGTCTAGGCTTAGTGCTTAGTGCTACTGAGGTTGTGATTGTTTTTGGAAATTAGAGTGCACAGAGCTAGGAAATAACGTATTATTTGTTTTAATGGGAAAAATATATCATGAGTTCATACTAATATTTCTTTTTAAAAATTTTTTTTCATACTAATATTTCTTTACTTTGAATTTTTATCTTTTTTCTTCCTTTGAAAATCTATATTCTAGGGGGCATTAACATGGTTATTTGTTTTATCCTGTAAAACAATGTAGTTTCAGAATAACAATACCAATATTACTGTTAACAAAATATTTTTGAAACCAGTTTAAGATTTTTTTGCAGTTCTTTTGTCCTTAGGACATATCCCCATTGTGACATGCAGTCATATTCCTGTGTTTTAAATATAGCAGAAATTATTCATCTCTGAGTGGCATGGCATCAACTTGAGACACAATTAGATTCATTTGTTTCATTGGCTATTTGGTTTGGGGGTTTCGTTTTCATTCTGATGCTTTTTTATAATTATGAGAAATACTTAAATGTTTTCAAAGATGAATTTATAAAGCAAAGAATATTCAAAGATCAGTGTAATTTCCCTCCCTTTCCTCTCCAGCCTGTTCCTTGTCCTTCCCTTACCCTATAAGGAACCATTCATTTGTTTTATGATTTATCTTTTTGTTATGTTTAATATAAGCAGATCCATATGTATATTTCCCTTTTATATGTAAAAGCTACCATGTTATACTTGATTTTCTCAAACTTCCTTCACTTAGTGATGTAATCTGGAGTTCACTCTGTAGCAGCTTATGGGGATATCCCTCAGTTCTTTTTTTTTAGTTGCTTAGCACTCTGTTATGTAAGTGTACCACAATATATTCAACCAGTTGTTTATTAATCAGCATTTGGGCTGTTTCAGGTCTTGTGTAAATACAAATAGTGATGTAGCCTTTTCATTTTTGGCCAGTATGCCCTTGTGGTAGATTCCTAGAAGTGGGATTTCTGGGTCAAGTGGCAAATTCATATGCTATTTAACTAAATATTGCTACATTTCACTTCAGATGGTTGATTATTTTGCATTTACACCAGCAGGATGTGAGTATGTTTTTATGCTTATAGAAAACCAAACTTAGTATATGTGTTGTTTTCTTTTGGATTTCTGCTAGTCTGATAGGAATGAAATGGTTCACTGTAATTTTTATTTACATTTTTCTTTTTATTTTAAAGGGTGATTTTGATTTTATAAATTTTAGTGTCATTTACATTTCTTTTCCTGTGAATTTTCTGTTCCTAATTCTTGCCCATAGTTCTACAGGGTTGTTAAGTTTTTTTCTTCTATGTTTTTAGGAACTGTTTATATAGGTATATTAACCATTTCTTTGTCACGTAAGTTGTGGATGTTTATTCCCAGCTTGTCCTTTTCATTTTATTTTGGTTATAGGTTTTTAAATTTTTATTTAGCTAGAGAGTTTAATGTCTAATTTTATGTAGTCAAATTTGTCAGCATTTTCTTTTATTGCATCTGGATTTTAGTCATGGTTAGGAAAGTTTTATTTTTTCTTAAGTTATAGGGGAATTCACCCCTATTTTCTTCTAGTACTTGTAGAATCTCTTTTTTTACATTTAACGTAGATTGATTTGGCGTTTTCCTGATATATACATGGGAATGGATCCTATTTCATTTTTTTCATCCATCCATTCAGTTATCCTACCATCTCTTAATGAAAAATTCCTTTTCCCTACTTTATGATACTGACTTTATCATTTATTAAATTTCAACTGGGTTTGAGCCTATTTCTGGAATTTATGTTCATTTGTCTTTCTACTTATGTGCCTATATTATATTATTGTAATGATGGTGCTTTATACAATTTTTAGTATCTAGCAGGTTAGCTCACTTCATTGCTGTTTTTTCAAGTCCTTAGATTTTTTTGGCTTTTTCATTCTTCTAGTTAAAATATATAATCAGCTTGTCTTAACACCCATTCACCTACATTTAGCAGTTATTATATAAGCATTTTCCCATATACTCCCTGTCTTTGCCTATATATAATATTTCCATTTCCCCCCAAAATGTCCTTTGTACCTTTGTTGGGTCCAAGATCCAATCAAAGATCATGCCTTTCTACTCTTTCATATTATGGACATTTTTAAAAGTACTGGTCAGGTGTCTTGTTCAGCAGTTATTGTTGAATTTAACTGCACTTTAGAATCATCTGGAGCTCCTTAAACATTTCTGTTCCCAGGCAGTGTGCAGCCATGCTTAGAAGCACTGTTGTAGAATGCCTCCACATCTGGATTTGACTGACTTGTTGCTCTCACAGACTCAGATTATACATTTTTACTATGCCAATTTATTGTGTATTTCTTATATGGCCTATTTGTATTATTATTGCTAATGGTATCAAACATCTCCATTTGAAAAGTAGGCATTCTTTCCCCCTTTCATAAACTAATAATCTGTGGGATGGAACTTTGAGGCCGCGTGAACATACTTTTCCCCAATAACCTGTCCCAGTGGTTGACTTTTTAGGTTGACACCTTTTTAACATGTTTATTGGCCATATTGATGATGTCTTTTGTGAAGTGATTGTTCAAATCCTTTTCCTATTTTTCTATTAGGTGTCTTGCTTTTATTGATTTTAGAAGCATTTTATATATTCTGGGTATAATCCCTTTAAAAGTTCAATGTG